>PVKE010012136.1:0-38898 GCA_004027555.1 Craseonycteris thonglongyai
CCTGTTTATTCTTTAAATATGTAAGTCATCTGGTCATAGTTTAAAATGGGTAACCTAAAAATTAAATACAGAAATATTTGAACTGTGTTACAAGAGGAGGTGATACATCTTAATGCTAATAAACTTTAGCATTGTTTTTAGGGCCCTGAAATAATGATGTGTGCCAATAGCAGGGTATCAGAGGAAGAACAGGTCAGAAAGCCACAAAAAAATGGGTAATATTCCTTATGTCTTGCCCAAGAAAATGTTTCTCATCTACAATAATCATTTTTTCACTTATGAGAAGCCAAAATCCCGATGACAACCTTAAAATGAAGTTAACAGGCTACAATGAAAATAGCTGTTTAAAAGCTTACTGTTTAAAAGCAAGTGTTCTTGAAATATGTTCACCTGTTGGGATATGGAATCCATTACCCTGGATGGCTTGCTCTATACCCCAGCAATAGTCTTCATAAGTGTGTAAAACAAGCAAGCTTTGGCTTTGGTGCTCATTCCACCCAAAAAGGGGCAACTCTCTGACAATCATCACATATCGGGCTGAGTGTAATCACTTTTGGTTGTCATTAATTGAATTGAAGGTGAAGAGCATTTCCTTTTAGTTCCTATGGAATGCATTTTCTTAGCTGCACAGATGCGTTCTCTTTTGTCTACTTGGATAGACCATGAATAAAGAAAACTCTTGCCTATGCTATTTCATAAGGAGGGCACGTTGCTGACCCTACAAATCGCTGTGATCTGAGGAGAGGCTTGCTTTCATAATTTTAGTAATAATCTATCTCATTCACCATTTCACACTTGGTTTAATAACTCACCAGATAATTACTAAAATATCACATCTTGAGGAATCTCTCAAGTAAATTAAAACTTATATAAATGTAATATTTGGCAATTGATTACATCTGATCCACAGAAGTGCTTCAAGTAAAAAGACCCCACCAGCATCTCATTAGATTGACCATAGATCCTAAATGGTCCATGGAACCTTTGCAGGGGGAATAAAAATAAATGATAGTATCAACTAACATTTATCGAATACTTACGTGCTATGTGATTCACATGTGTTATTCCATTTATTCTATAAAACAACCCAATCAATAGGTACTAATATTATCCCCATTTTACAGATAAGAACAAAGTGAAAATAACTTGCCCAATATAGTTACAAAGCAATTAAGTTTTGGAGCCCAGATTTGAACTCAGACAATCCAACCTCAGAGTCTACATATTTAATGAGGGGCTTGAGAAAGGATAACAAAAAGAATGAAGTAGTTAGTTATTTAAATTGAACTCACCACCAAGCATTTCCATTATACATGCTTATACAAATCTCATTAGTCTAAGAAAGTATCCATCTATAGCCACTGACCAGATTCCCAACTCCTAAAGCTCTTCTAATCATCTTCAACCTGATAAATATCAACTTCCATGCCCGGTGAGTAGTTGTGTATTAGTAATCTTACCTTTGGTAAGTTCAAGCATAATCATGACAACTATGACTTACCACGTACAAAGCCCTAGTCTAAGTCCTTTACATGTCTTAATTTACTAAGCATCACTTGTATCAACATATGAGGTCAGTAAAATCATTTCATTTTACAGATGAAGAAACCAAGGCAGAAACAAGGTTAAATGACTTGCCCAAGTTCATGTAGTTAGGAAGTGACAGAGCCAGGATATTAATACAGCTGGGCAGCCTTCTGAGTCCATACTCTTAGCCAGTTTTATACTGTTTTTGAAGCATATTAACAATGTACTCTTAAAAGTCAAGAAATCTGTGCTATTTCGTTTTCTTTACCCTTTGGTTCCCAGGACTTCCCTCTGCAAGCAATCAGTGTATTCCTCATTAAGGCCTGTGTCATCTCTCTGAGGTGGGTAATAACAAAGCGTATCAAGCTTACTTCATCTAGTAAATACCTGTTCTAAAAAATATTATAATAAAATATTAAATCCTGAATAATTCCGGCATCTCTTTGCTTAGTGCCTGCTTATTAGTGTGACTATAGAATTAGGGCTGGAAAGAGTCTGAAATCACAGCCACTAACTCTATTTTCCTAAAGGGAGATGGAGTGGAAAGAAGAGGAAGGGCCAGGAAGGGAAGGGAAGGGAGGCGGAGGGCGAGAGAGGTGTCTAGGAATCTTTGCTTCTCTAGAAGAACCCTAAAAACAAGACCAAGAGCAGTTGAGAAACAACGGGCCTTTAAAGAGGCACTCACTGGCTTAAGTCTCATAACATACTTTTATCACTAATACAGGAGTGGTAAAAATCTTTATCAGGCCATTTCTCCCTTGCACTCCAGGCATTCTGAAACTGGCCGTTTGGTTCTGCAAAATAGTCACGGCTTTGCTAACCTCGGTGCCCCCAGCAACCTAAGGATGCTCTGCGTGGAGTTCCACAGGGTTCAGGCAGTAATCCGGTGCCACACCTCGGCCGGGCGTCCTTCTGGCTGCGGTTTCCGGGCGACCCCAATTGCACCAGAAGCGGTTGTGCTTCCTACCAAGTCACCTGTTTAAGAAAGCACGGGAGAAGCACCGACAACACCTGGGTAGGGGGCTGCCTGAAGCCCCTCCTGGTGCTGTAGGTCTTCCGGTAACCCGGATGTTGGGTCTGCGTCAGCCACTCTCACTTCCCATTCCCTAGTTTTTCGCCTCGGCTCCCATCTAGTGAATTGCCACTTTTGGCGTCTTTATTCAGAGAGACATCCTAGTACTCTCCTCTCCTGGAGCAATAAAGACAAACTATTGTAGCCAGAAAGTCCCATCGAGAATGGATTCCTGGGAAATGTAGTTCCTTCTGACAAGTGGCGCGTTCTTGGCGAAAAGGGACTACAATTCCCAGAAATCTAAGGGAAGCTAGGCCATTTCTAAAACACTTCCCCCTGCTTGGATTGTACGGGAAAGTTCTGTGGCTCTTTGCTTACCTAGTTGCATGGGTTTTGCTCAGTCCCACTACATGCTGATGGGAGACCTTTTTTAAACATGCTTTCTACATGTGAGGAGATCTAAACACAGTGATTTATATGAAGACATAGTAAATCTTTTTTTTTTTGTAATTCTTTCAGATAAAAGATCTACCCCACGATAAGAAAATGTCACTGCAGATGGTAACAGTCAGTAATAACATAGCTTTAATTCAACCAGGCTTTTCACTGATGAATTTTGATAGTCAGGTTTTCTTCTTTGGCCAAAAAGGCTGGCCCAAGAGGTCTTGCCCCACTGGAGTTTTCCATTTTGATGTGAAGCACAACCATCTCAAACTAAAGCCTGCAGTTTTCTCTAAGGATTCCTGCTACCTTCCTCCTCTTCGCTACCCAGCCACCTGCGCATTCAAAGGCAGCCCAGAGTCTGAAAAGTATCAATACATTATCCATGGAGGGAAAACGCCAAACAATGAGCTTTCAGATAAAATTTATGTCATGTCTGTTGTGTGCAAGAACAACAAAAAAGTTACTTTTTGCTGCACTGAGAAAGACTTGGTAGGAGATGTTCCAGAAGCAAGATATGGCCATTCCATTGATGTGGTGTATAGTAGAGGGAAAAGCATGGGTGTACTCTTTGGTGGACGAGCATACATACCTTCTGCCCAAAGAACCACAGAAAAATGGAATACTGTAGCTGACTGCCTGCCCCATGTTTTCTTGGTGGACTTTGAATTTGGGTGCTCTACATCATACATTCTTCCAGAACTTCAGGATGGGCTATCTTTTCATGTCTCCATTGCCAGAAATGATAGCATTTATATTTTAGGAGGACATTCACTTGCCAATAACACCCGCCCTGCCAACCTCTACAGAATAAGGGTTGATCTTCCCCTGGGTATCCCAGCTGTGAATTGCACAGTTTTGCCGGGAGGAATCTCTGTATCCAGCGCAATCCTGACTCAAACAAACAATGATGAATTTGTTATTGTGGGTGGCTATCAAATTGAAAATCAAAAAAGAATGGCCTGCAACATCATCTCTTTTAAGGACAACAAGATAGAAATTCGTGAGATGGAAACCCCAGATTGGACCCCAGATATTAAGCACAGCAAGATATGGTTTGGAAGCAACATGGGAAATGGAACTGTTTTCCTTGGCATACCAGGAGACAATAAACAGGCTGTTTCAGAAACATTCTATTTCTATATGTTGAAATGTGCTGAAGATGATGTGAATGATGATCAGAAAATGCTCACAAATAGTCAGACCTCAACAGAAGACCCAGGTGACTCCACTCCCTTTGAAGACTCAGAAGAATTTTGTTTCAGTGCAGAAGCAACCAATTTTGACAGTGATGATGAATTTGATACCTATAACGAGGATGATGAGGAAGATGAGTCTGAGACGGGCTACTGGATTACATGCTGCCCTACTTGCGATGTGGATATCAACACTTGGGTACCATTTTATTCAACCGAGCTAAACAAACCTGCCATGATCTATTGCTCTCATGGAGATGGGCATTGGGTCCATGCCCAGTGCATGGATCTGGCAGAACGCACGCTCATCCATCTCTCAGAAGGAAGCAACAAGTATTACTGCAATGAACATGTGAAGATAGCAAGAGCACTGCAAACCCCCAAAAGAGACTTACCCTTAAAAAATCCTCCCCTGAAATCTCTCCACAAAAAAGGTTCTGGGAAAATTCTTACTCCTGCCAAGAAATCCTTTCTCAGAAGGCTGTTTGATTAGTATCACAAAAGCCTTTCAGATTCAAATGCATCAAAATTTGTCTATTTTAAAGAATCACAACAATTAAATTATATTCCTATTTTCATTTATTGAGTATGTGTATGTTTTCTTTTACTTATATGAATTCTGTGCCAGTTAAAAGTGTTTATAATACATTGCTAAATACTTGAAAATAATTTACTCAAAAATATCTTAATTTAGAATTTCTGACCTGAATTATTTCATTTAAGAAATCTTAAATACAGAAACAGGAATAGTATAGATAGATTAGGCAATAGATAGATAGATAGATACATAGATAGATAGATACATAGATAGATAGATAAATGCTTATAGGCTCCACTGACATGAAGAAATAGAAAAGAAATCAGCATAAAGTTTGTTACATTGTATCAAGTTATCTGCATGCACTTTCTTCAAAGGATCCCCATTATATGGTATACAAATGAACCAAAGCCAGTTGCTTGAACCAAATCTTGGAGAGATTTAATGAAAACTGAAGTCATCTGATACTTAGCACTCTGGAAAAGGAAGATGCATAAGAGTACACTAAAAAGGGACCACAAAATAAATCTCATAGAGAAAACTAGTACTGTTTAATTCCCCCAATAAGACAATCTTAAGGAATTTCCAATAGTTAATAGGCAAAATATTACAAAGAAGGAAAAATAAATTTGTGTATGTGTCTAGTTAGTATGTGAAGCTTGCTGCCAATGAAAATTATAAAAGCAGTGATCTTGCTAATATTCAATTAAATACTGGTACTCTTTAGAATGAAAGTTAGAAGGACTGTTAATTTTGAGGCTTCAAGACATCAATTGATGAATAGATGACCTTAGAAACAAATACCTTCCCTCATAGAGTATTTTTCTGGAAGAACATTTTAAGAGCCTAAACCATAGCCTCTTATTCATCAGTGTTCATTGAGAGTCCATAATGTGTACAGTGCTATTGCAAATTTTAGGAAAACATGAACAATGCAAGAGACAAAACCCTGGGACACAGGTCTTCTGCTAACAGTTTTATCTCTTAGATGCTAATATTAACTTGAATAAATTAAATCATGTTCGCTTTGTTTCAGTAATGTTGCTTGATGAATATTCCTTTTGAACAATTTACTGTACCATTGTTTTGATTTTTTTTTTGTTTCTATTGCCTACATAAAATTAATAAAATATTAAAATGCCTTCTGTTTATATCAATTTTTCTCCAGTTATTAACATTCATAGCTACCTAATTAAGGGCAAGATTATATTATTTAATTTTCTTAGAATCACTCTGCTTTGATTTTTTTTTTTTTTAAATCTGTTAGTAGAAACTGGCATAAGTTAGAGCTGAAATAAAGTTCAAAAGAAGTATTCCCTTGCATGGGGTGTCCAATTTTTTGGCTTCCCTGGACCACATTGGAAGAATTGTCTTGGGCCACACATAAAATACTGACACTAATGATAACTATAACTGATGAGCTAAAAAAAAAAACAGAAATCCCCCCCAAATCTCATCATGTTTTAAGAAAGCTTACAAAATTGTGTTGAACCACATTCAAAGCCATCCTGGGCCGCATGGCCCGTAGGCTGCAGTTTGGACAAGCTTGTTTTAGAATAACCCATTCCCTCTACAAGGCGTACTTTCCCTCTTGCACATTATAACTTCTGCTAATACCCTGATCCATCTGGCTCAGCCTTTTACACTCTTTATATCCCAGTTTGAACAGCTGCTGCCCCAGTAAAACTTCTCTGAACCATATCCCTTCCTTGATAGCTGTAGTACTTACAAATCTCTGCTTATATACTCAGACGTACAAAAAATAAAACTGTGTTTTCCTATAACTCAACTCACATTATATTATGCATCCCTTTTACTATGTATTGGAAGTTTAATTTCAATAGATTTAGGATTCTCCCTTTATACCCAACTTTTGAGCCAACTCCCAGAGAGAAATATAATGCTGAGTTGTCAGGAGTTAGGGTGAAGCGTCTAGTCCTGAGAGTCCTCACCCCTCCTGAACAGCTTCTGCTACAACATCCACACTTGCACCGGGCCTGAGGTTTCAAGCTTTGAAGACAAGATCAAGTTGCACCTCAGCCTTCAACACAAGGTATCTTTAGGTCTAGCTCTCTCTCTCTCTCCTGAGATCCGGTCCTTAGTGGATATGATAATGAGGAGATCATTCTGCCCCTTCCTCTCCCAGAGTGGCCACAATTCTCTCTGCAAGACCTTCTAGGACTTGTCTATTTCTATAGCACTTTCGGGCACAGCCTTCTGCTTTTGCACCTTACTGACTCACAGAGCCTTTTCTTGACCATCTTTGGCTAAACACACCTCACCACCATCTTACCTCTGTGTATCACTGGCTTTCTCAGCTCTATCAGGAAAGTAAGATCTACATTCTCTCAGCTCGTAACTTCCCCAAACCAACCTGGGGTTTCTACTGTTCCCCCTAACTCTACAGCTCAATCCAAGATACAGGATACAAGGATCTGTGTCCTCTGGGATTCACAGTTGTCAACTCTCTCCAGCTTTGTCTCTTACTCCCTCCTGAGAAATCTTTGTCTAGTCTTGGAAACAGTTCCTTGTCATAGTAAGTACTAAATACATATTTATGAAATGAATAAATGAGGGCAAGATAAACTAGCTCTTACTTGTCAGCTACTTTTCAAACCCTAATGCTAATATTTCCAGGGGTTTTTTGCATTCCCCTATGAAGCACAGACTTTTGAAACTCAACATCAGGATAAAAAGAAAAACTAAGAGGAAAACAAGTCAAGTGCTATTTTATCACGAATCACCCAAAATATTATTACAAAGTTTGATAACCCGCTTTGTCTACCAGACTTGGTTTCATATTGTATCAGACTATTTCCAACCCCTGCCCAAATTAATCCCCCCTAAACCAACAAAAATTTGCAAAACTATTTTGAAAAAATTTTACTATTATCTGATTTCTATGTTGATTGACCTAGAAATACTCTGGTGCAAGGTATATATTTTTTTTATTTTTGACAATAAAGAGAAAAGATTATTTCTTTGGCAAAAAAAAAAAATTTTTTTTTGCATTTAAAATTTGAAAGTTCTGCGATGAACATTTGGTTACAGATATCTTTGCAGATTAAGGTTTTTAGGTTTTGGGGGTAGATACCCCCAAAGAAGAGGGATTGCTGGGTCATATGGCAATTCCATTCCTTATTTTTTGAGGAATCTTCACACAGCCTTCCATAGCGATTGTATCAGTTTACATTCCCATCAGCAGTGTATGAGGGTCCCTTTTTCTCCACAGCCTCTCTAGCACTTGTTGTTCCTTGTCTTGTTGACTATAGCCATTCTAACAGGTGTAAGATGGTATCTCATTGTGGTTTTTATTTGCATCTCCCTAATTACTAGTGAAGTGGAGCATTTTTTCATATGTCTGTTGGTCGTCTGTATGTCTTCATGAGAGAATTGTCTGTTCATCGCAGCACTGTTCGCAGTGGCCAAGTCAAGGAAACAACCAAAATGCCCTTCGATAGATGACTGGATAAACAAGTTGTGGTACATTTACACAATGGAATACTACTTAGCAATAAGAAAAGATGTAATACAGTCATTAGTGACAACATGCATGGAGCTTGAAACCAACTTATTAAGCAAAATAAGTCAGACTGAAAGAATCAGGAAACATATGACCTCACTTATAGGTGGAATATAAAACTGAAAATAACAAAGAAACAAAAACTATGGACACACTCAATAGTGTGGTGGTTACCTGAGGGTAAGGGGGGGAGGGGGAAGGGAAAGTGGGGGGTGAGTTGGGAGTGGGCACCAGACATATGGTGATGGAAGGAGAGCTGATTCTGGGCAGTGAGCACATAATGCAATGTATATATGATGTGATGTAGAGTTGTACACCTGAAAACTATATTGCCGACCAATGTCACCCCAATAAATTTAACAATAAAAAAAGAAACTCGAAAGTTGTTGTGAGAATAGATATTAAATGCTTTCACCACACACACACATACACACACACACACAGTGTGTGGGATGATGGATGTGGCTACTGTGGTAATCATTTCACAATACATAAGTGTATCAAATCATCACATTCTGCACTTTAAACTTTCATAATGTTATATGTCAATTATAACTGAATAAAGCAGGAAAAGTAAATTATTAGAATTAAGAAAATAATTAAATTGTCATTAATTCTTTGTGGAGGAATTAAAACTTAAAATACATATACAATAATATAATGTTGCTAGAAATAGATAATCTGTCATATAGTAAGGTCATTTTTATTAATTGCCATATTTTAAATATAAAAAATTAAATCTTATTTATTCAAGTTAGAGAAGTTGTAAATGAATTATTGTTAGAGAATATTATTGAAGAAGGCAATATCATTTTCAGACATACTCTGAAATTCAAACTCATTTTGTAGCAGAATTACAGAATAATGATTTATTTAAATCTTTTTCTCAATAACAACCAAAGAGTACTACGAACCTCAAACTACTGTCACACAGCAGAGTTCATTATCTCTTCTCAGTGCTCTTTCTGCATGTCTAATGACTTCTATTGTTCCACCTAATCCAGTAAACTACTGATTGCTTAGTATACTAAGTGTTTGACTTCTCCAACCAACTATGAGTTCCAGGAGGACTCAATGGTGACCTTATAATTTCTATATTCCTAGTAGTTAGCATTTTGCCCGGCATATTGTAGAGCTGTAAATTGTTATTTAACTGAATTGAAATAAATTCTCTGATAGGTTGCATCTTTATTCTAGTATGGTCAGCCAAAGTCACCTATTCTTGGTCTAACATAACATTGATGTAGAGAGAAAGGGAGAGAGAGAGAAACAGAGTGCATAAATTAAATTGACTGAATAAGCAAGAGATATGAGAATAAATAGAACCCAAAATCCTCTGAATGACAGCATAAATGAGAATAAGAAAACAAGTACTAATCAAGATAATTAACACTAGCTGCTGTAACAACAAAAACAATAACAACAACAACAAAATCCCAAACCCATTAAGTTGTCAAAATTAAAATTTATTTCTCAATCAGGTAGAGCTCAATGCAGGTTTTCCTTCTTAGGCTGTACACCTGAGTGGTTGGTTATCCTCCACAACGTATCTCAGGGAATCAGAATTTTCTTAAATTTGGCAACTCTGACATCTTTATCTTTTTCATGAACCCTCAAGACTTCAGATACAAGAAAAAGAATGGGGGAAGCTGGGATGGCTTAGCGGGTTAAGTGCTTGCTTTACAGCCCAGAGACTAAGGATCGAATCCCGGCTCCGGCCCATGTGGACACATATGCTGAGCTGCGGTGTGCCCCCAGTTCAGTTCTTGCCGGGGCCTATATGAGAGGCTCCAGACCCAGTTCTTGCCCTGCGCAGCCCCATGCCCACCTGTGAAGTGAAACTATATGGAAAACTAATGCTGTCACCTGTGAAGACTGCTCTGGGCCCTCCCCTTCTCTCTGCCTCTCTCTGTCAAGAACAATAAAAATAAATCTTTAAAGAAAGAAAAAGAATGAGCATGGAGAAGCACACTTACTTATAAATGTTTCTGCCTGCAAGTGATGAATCTAACATTTGCCAAAAGCTAGTCACACGGCTAATCTATATGCAAGGGGACTGGAAAATATAGTTTAGCTGTGTGCCCAGAAAAGGGAAATGGATGTGGTGAGCATTGAGCCAGTATCTGCTACAGTATATATATTTAAACATCCAAATGAAATAGCCCCACTCACCTTGAAATAGTAATGAAGGGTACTAACATATTAGTACACATTAGTAGTTCTGTTAAACTCAAAACAAAGCCACATGCTCTACATAATTATAGCCACTGTATATACTCATTTGTGCTTAGACTATTTAAATAACCTCCTAACTGGTCTCTCTGCCTATACCATGGCCTCCTCCAATCATCTGACTATTTACAGACCACAGCAATCATTCCAAAATAAAAATTTGATATTGCATAAATGAAAACTCTGCAGTGATTTCCCATCCCCCATGGGAAGAAATCCAAATGTCTCAACGTGGTATGACTTGAATCTCTAAGCCCATCCATCCCTCCTCCTCTCCCCATACCCCTTTTGCACTTGATTCACCATCAAAGCTGAACGTCTTCCATCTGGAAAGTCCTTTCCCCTGATAAACAACTATCATCCTTCAAGATTTAGTTCAATCTCGATGTCCTCTGTGATACCTTCAGCTTAAACAGAGTGGAACAGTCACCTCTGTGGCCATGCCATCTCTCTTTGCCCACTGTCTTTTTATAGCATTTATCAACATATATGACATTTATATTTCTGCCTTTTCTATTTGACAGTGAGGTCCTTGAAAACAAGAATAATTTTTTTCAACTTTGTACTCAATACTGTGCATGGTTTCTAGTACATTATAGTTAGTTGCTAATAAAAGGAAGTGTTACTTCTGCTGGCCTCTGTGTACTCACAGCTCTGCAGTTGTTGCCTTAATCTCTTTCCAATTCTTTAATATACGAAGGATGAAATTTGGATACTAATTCTCGTGTGTTCTAAATATCTTTATCAATCAAAACATCTCATCTCTCAGAACTTGGAAACTGAAGTGCAGTGAAATTTACAGAAGTAGATAAGGTGGAGTATTGGGTTAAACTTATTTTCTTTTCTAGTGAAAAGAATTTATACACACTTAGAATGGATATCATGGTAGATTTAGATAAAAAGGGTACCCATTCTAATTCACAGTGATAAGGAATTCAAATGATTCACATGCCACCAAATCGCACTCTGGCATAGAACATTGCCTTTTAACTTGGAATTTGCCATAGAAGTTTCCACATTTTTCCAAACCTAATCTTGCCAGGAAGCGTCTGATGTAGCACACTTATTTCAAAGTGAACTAATACCTCATTCTGTCTCCAGCCATTAATCCAGTAAGTGTGTATTTTTAAATCATAATATTATGAAAATAGGAAAAAACAGTTGGTTATCAATAACACTCCTTTTAAAAAGCTGGTTAGTATTCATGGCTTAAAGATAAAGATCCCTGAAATCGCCTGTTCAGTTATCCGTCAGTAAGCATTTATTGAAAATCCAAGATCCACACACAATATTATGGAACCTGAAAAAGAAATGTTACCGAGGGCAACCAAGTGCAGACTCGTGCTGTCTGAGCCGCTCAGCCAATAGACCGACACAGGAGTTGGGTTATAAAATAAACATTTGTTATCAGAGCACCAGTGACCTGAGAAGGCAGCAAGTTTCCGCCCTCAAAGACTGTCTATCTTCTCCAGCCATGCGTGTTACCGGGCAGAACCCCTGCACCTCTGCTATGCTGAGCAAGCGAGCTGGCTGCTCCCTGCAAACCAAACCTCTGCATCCCAAGCACGGCACCTTGCTTCTGCTTTCCTTCTGCTTTATAGTCCCACCTGGAACGCAGTGGGAGGGTCTTTCTTCCCCTGTCGATTTCTGCCCATGACCACCAATTACCCTACCTACGCCAGCTTGCAGCGTTTTGTCAATGTGGTCAATTAGCATCAATATGCTTGTCAGCCCCTAGAACCTCCAGCCAGAGGAGAGGAAGATTCATCAAGTGCTGTGCTGACTTATTTACAGCTGTCACGGGCAACCTGCTCCTTCAACAGCCCCTTCCCTCTTCACCCCTGTTACAGGTGAGTCCCATCTTTAGGGAACGTAGAGTCTCGGTGTAGAATGGGGCAAGGGGACAGGGCAGGAGAGTAATAGATAAAATAGATAATAGTTATAGATAAAATAAACTAATACACTTGAAGCAGCTGGTGGCAAATCTGAAAGTGTAGTGTGATCTGTCCATGCAATAGCGGTTCACTTTTTTTTTTTAAACCAACATATATTGGTAAAATTAAAAAACTGGGTTAAAATAGCTCTAAATTTCCTTTGTTACATCAACTTTTGCTGACGAGATGTTGAACTCAAGATAACTATAAAGTGTAGAAAAGAGTGTTTGTAGTTCCATACAAAATGTGTAGTGATAATTTAAAAAAGGAGGGGTTTGTGTGTATAAAAGGTGGCAAGTCATCCATGTTGAACCATGAAAAAGTATGAATGTGGTATAATAGAAAGATATTTGGTCTTTGTCCCTGGTTCCTGACATAAAGCTCCTAAAACCCTTGGAAATTCCTGAGGGATAAAGGTGAAATGAATGTCTTTCGTTCTAATGAGGCGATTCTTGACAGGCCCTTAGGTAGCTTCAGGATGGGGACAGGAGCACAAGAAGGGCCATGCCTAGATTAGAAGTTTGGAACTTTCAGCCCCACCCTCAAAGCCCAACCTTCAAGTAAGAAAAGGGGCTACAGATTGACTCTAGTCACCAATGGCCAATGATTTGATAACTTGTGCCTACTTCATGAACCCTCCATAAAATCCTCTGAACAATGAGGTTCAGAGAGCTTCTGGACTGGGAAGGTAGCACATCCCAATTCCGTGGGGATGGAGGGTCTTGAACTCAGAACCCTTCCAGACCTTACCCTCTTCATCAGACTGTTCATTTGTATCCTTCATAGAAAGCCAGTAAATGTCACTAAAGTGGCTTCCTGAGTTCTGTGAGCTATTCCAAGTGTGTATTTGGCCAGGCAGAAGTGTGGGTATCCTGGCACCCCACTTGCAGCTGGTGTCTGGGGTAGGAGCAATCTTGTGGAACTGCGTGCTTAACCTGTGGGGTCTGGGCCAATTTTGGATAGTTAGTGTCAGAACTGAATTGAACTGTGGGACATCCAGTTGGTATTAGAGAACTGAAGACTTCATTGCTATGGAGAAAAAGATCTCTCAGTGAACTTCTTTTTTTTGTTTGTTTGTTTTTTAAGATTTATTTTTATTGTTTTGACACAGAGAAAGAGAGAGATACAGAGACAGAGACAGAGAGAAGGGGGAGGGCCCAGAGCAGTATCCATAGTTGCACATCATTGGTTTTTCCACATAGTTTCATTCCACAGGTGGGCTGGGGCTGCACAGGGCAGGAACTGGGCCGGGGTCTCACCCCAGTGAGAACTGAACTGGGGGCACTCCCCAGTTCAGCATATGGGTCTGCAAGGGCCGGGACCAGGACTCCATCCTCGGTCCCCGGGGCTGCAAAGTGAGCACCTAACCCACTGAGCCATCCCGGCTTCCCCTCAGTGAACTTCTTAAAGACAAAAATGAGCAAATGGCTATGTGAGCACTAAGTATTTATTTAGACCTTGATCAGACCTCAATGTAAAAATGCACAGATCTTGGCCTCCGTGTAAGTCAAAATGTATTTTGTGAAGGTAGAAATACATTTCTATCATCAAGGGGGGTAGGGGAAGGGGAGAGAAATTACGTAAGAACCAGGGGCAAAAGGAAAATTCCATGAGGAGAAAAAATGTCAGAGCCAGGAATGCTGACTTCATGAGATGAGTCCACCAAGTTGAGGCCCCCACAGAACCTCCCCACACCTCCTCCTGCCTGTGGTTGGACACAGTCATGGGAGGAGTGGGAGGTGTGAAGGAGTAAGACGTGTATAACTGACGTCAGAAATGTTTGAATGGCTACTCTGTCATTTAAATTTATATGCATACCCTTCTCAGGGTTGGACAAATATCCTCACACTTAATACCTTCCAGAAGCATTCCACTCGTGTCCATTTCTGGCTTGGCATGGATTACATAATTGCCTGCCTCAAACTCTTCAAAGGTTTCCATTCAGACTTGGGGTCAGATTCAAAGCTTTCATTCAGTCCACTGGGCTCCACATAATGAAGCTACTGCCTGATTCACCAACTCCAGCAGCCCCTTCCTCACTATTACTCCATCTGCTCCTGCCAGAGGGCCATACCTTCTGTTCCTAAATGCCACCAGCTGCTCTCCTGCCAGAGCAGGTTCCCACAGGCTGCAGTCTATCACCCCTCACCCCCCCTCACCCCACTCAGTCTACCATCTCCTCTTAAAAGTCCTTCTTGCTCAATGCTTTCTCTAAATCCCCAGTTTGTATTCCATTGTCCTATTGTGCTTTGATCGTGCCTAGTACTTTTCCTTCCCAGAGCCTCCTAGAGTAGAGCATGAGTTTGTTAGGCTTATTGTTGATTTAATGTCACCACCTCCTGCTAGCTTTGTGAGCAGAAACCATCTGTGCTGTTCACTGCTATAGCTCTAGGACCAAACACACATTGCCTGCTCATAGAAGGCATCCTACAAATATTTGTTTAAAATAGAGACTGACGTAGTTAGTAAAAGTATCAGGAATGATAGAAAACTTAGCTGGGCCTTAAAGAGTAAGGAAGTGCTTCCTTCTTAAAGGCAAAGGTAATACTTAAATACTTGGTATAAACTTTCAGTTATAAGTAAGTTCTGAGGAACTAATGTACAGCATGGTGAATGTAGTTAATAATACTGCATTGTATACTTGAAATTTGTTCAGAGAGTAGATCTTAAGCATTCTCACCACACCCTCCATCCCCCCAAAAAATAACTATGTTAGGTAATAGATGTGATCATTTGATAATGGAAAATGTTTTGCAATGTATACATATGTTAAATCATTATGTTGTTCACTTAAATAGTATATATACAATTTTGTTAGTCAATTATACCTCAATAAAGCTGAGGGGGAAATAAGGTAAAGATAACACTAGTAAAAAAAAAAAAAATCAGTGAAACAAAATCTCATGGACACAGTCAATCGTTTAGTGGTTACCTGAGGGTAATAGGGGGAGGGGGTGAGAGAATAGGTTGGGTGGTAGAGCAGGGAGGAGGCATCCAATACATGGTGATGGGAAGAGAGCTGACTCTGGGTGGTGAGCACATAGTACAATGCATACACCATGTAATGTACAATTGTACACTTGAAACCTATATAATTTTTTGCCAACCAATGTCACCCCAATAAATTTAACAAACAAAAAAACATTAGTGAAAGACGGGGACTCCAGGATGGCAGGTTCAGCGCTTGCCTTGTAGCCTCAGGGTCTGCGGATCAAGTCCTGGCCCCCACCTGTGGAGACCCTTTTGCTGAACTGAAGTGTATTTCGCAGGTGGGAGGCCCCTGGCTCAGTTCAGCTTCCCCCCTGTGCGGCCCCACATCTACCTGTGGAATAAAACTATGTCAAAACTAATGATGTATAGCTGTGGAGACTGCTCTGGGCCCTCCCACTTCTCTCTGTCAAACAGTAAAATAAATCTTAAAAAAGAAATCAGTGAAAGAGAATGGTAGCCTGGTGCTGGGTCCCTGTGTTTGAAAACCTGTATGGCTGCACAGAGGCAGCCAGGCTGAATATCAGTTCTGGGTGGAAGGGAGCTGGGAAGCCTCCAGAAAACGTGGTGCTAAGATGCTTGATAATATGTGGATGATGATGAGATGGCCGAGTCGTGTGAAGGGGAGAGGGACAAAGCGAGAGGGGAAACAGTGAAGCTGTGGCTCTGCCATTTTCTGGCTGAGACAAGCTTCTGTGACCTCATGGGTAACATGGAGATAATAGCTGTACCGACTCCAGAATGATCCAACGAGAAAACTGTATGCAAAGTGTTCGCCACACTGTTGACCAAGTGGTCACCATTATTCTTGTGATGATGGTGATGGTGATGGTGATGGTGATGGTGACGGTGACGGTGACGGTGATGGAGAAAAGCACTGGACAAAACAACTGGGGCTCCAGCTCAGTTCTGTCATTATCTGTATGGCCCTGGATAAGTCAACCACTCTGATTAAAATTTGAGCATATAAATATCTGAATTTTCTGACAGATTCATACTTTCATCAGATTCTCCAAGGAGTTAAAAACCACTGATTTTCAAATCCTACATTTTCAAAGGCTGGATATCTACCGCAAGTATCCATGATCAATTTGTCTCATCCTACATTAGGATAAGTTAGACTCATTATCACTATCCTCTTGCCCTTTATTCTAAAGATCGGCAAATTTATTTTGGATTTCTCTCCAGGAAAATGCTATTACTTCATGTTTTAAATGTTGCACTCAATATTAGTTTGAATATAAATCACAATACCCAGTACTTCCAAACTTTAAACTTTTATTTCAAATACTTAAACATTAACAGTAACCATAATATTAATGAGGAGTAGAAGTATTAAAATACAAAAATAAGCATCAAAACACATACTTCACTTAATTTGAAAACATTTGACATAGAAATACAGGTCCCCCACATCAAATAAATGTATTGCATCTGGGTACCTAAACTTTCCCTAAAAAAAAAAGAAGGCTTTTGGTAGCCATTACACAAACCTTCGGGTTATGTGTAAGAAAATAAAGTGAAGTACAATGCCACAAAATATATATATATATCACCAAAAGTAATGATCTGTGAGGCTTATTTACGTAGATTACCATAGTTAAAGGAAAAAAATAAAACAGGACAAAATATTCACTCTTATTTAAAATCTCTTAACCTTGTATGAATAGACCATCTCTCGTACAATAACTGAAGACACACACATGTCTGCAATCAAAAAATCACTTGCACCCAAATGGTGATTTCTGCCTCTGAGCAGATCCTACCACTTAGCTATGTGGAATTTGAGTTCTTTTTGATGTAACACAAGACACACACAGATAAATTCTTTGTCTTCATCTGTATTTTATAAAAACAAATTGAAGCAAAACCAGATTTCAGTTCACCTGGAAGAAAAAGACATCTCTTCCTCCTGCTCTGACTTCTCAGTGCATGTTCTTTAATCCCAAAGGGCTTTTTGACCTCCCACAGACCATTCGTCAGTTTTCATCAGCCATTATCACTGGTCCCTGTAGTGCACCTTGGTGCGTTGGCAGGAAAACTTAAAGAATCAGGTTTCGTGGGAGTAAAATGCATTGCACTTCTGAAATTTCAGTCTGTACTTAAAAAAAAAAAAGTTCCACTCAGTGTGGTGAATTTCCCTGGGGTATGTGATTGCATTTACAATGGGCATTGTCAAATATCAAACTCGACTATAAAACCAGGGTCTAGGATAACCCGATCTTGACTATGAGGGCAAAAAGCAACCACGGGCAATATTTCTACATATTGAAATTCCCACAGCCAGATGTTCCTGAGGTTTATCAAAATGTGATCTGATTAAGGGATTATTCGGATGGTTGTGCTATAAATCATACTGTTAGTCTCATGCATTCAAGGTAGTTCCTACAATGCTAGAAAAGGGAAATTTAATACTGGAGAGTATTTACAATGCCACCAATCGAGTAACAGAGGAAATGGGGAAACATCACAAACCAGTGCTAGCACACTTCAGGGAGTAGGATAATTACATCAATTGAGCTGTTTTAGTGCAGAAGCATGCTGTAAGGATTAAGCGGGATGAAGGGAAAGGGTGGTTTAGAAGCCCATTTGTTTACAAAATGCAAAACGTGAGTTTAAAAAAACAATAATAAAATATAATATGTATATGATTTTGACAACTAAATTACAAATGCCTTTGTAATTTACATATGTCCTCTATATAAAATCCAAGAAAAACTGTATGTATTAAATGGAAAATACCAGGTTCAATCCCTATAAAAACACCAAAGGCATACCATTTAGGATAATGTCCCTGATGCATTTGACAACTAAATTACAAAGCTCTTTGATATACTGTGCATAAACAGTGGCAATTATGACCAATAAAATCAAAGGAAGAAAAAAACTAATTAACACTAACATATCATTTTGACTCACTAGTATATAAAATCCCCACGCCTACTCTAAATTGCTAGCAATTGGAAATTCCCAGATTCCTAAGGATGCAAACAAGTATCTGGAGCCACCAGACTTTCTTTTCTGGTAGCTCTTGGGGTCTTAAGCACTGTCCTCTTCTATCAAAAAGCCTCAAGCACACCAATAACTGAAAAACCCACCCACCTTTCTCCCCAAGAAATATAATCTCAGGATTATTAACTGTAGAAATCACTAGGGGATCCTAAATAAATTACGATACTGCCTTACTTAAAAAAAATAAAATAAAAAACATGGAATTTGGAGATAAAAGGTATGAGTTCAAATTCCAGATCAGGTTTCCAAGGGCTGTCCAGAAAGTATCCAGCCATGGAACTGTTCTCAATATATTGACAATGGCTGAAGTTTTTTCCAGACAGCCCTTATATATGATCCCTGTGACTTTGGACAGATCATTTAACCCTCCATCCTCCATCAAATAGGGATAGTAACAATAAGCACCCCACAGAGTTGTGGTGAGGAAATATGAGGCAAAATGAATGTGGAAATATTACAAAAGTGGCAACAACAACAACAAAACACTCTACAAATATTAAGTAGCTCTTCCACTCTCCTATGAGCAGGCTCTACCTAAACTCAGAAAGTGAGAACAGTACAAAGGTGTCCCGCTACAAAAATCTGAACACATGGAAAATAAACTGACCGTAATAGGAAGAGTAACACAATGCAGAGAAAAAGACCCCATGAAACCTGGCTTTAGTAAAATCGACCCAGGTTTCATGCGGAGAAAATCTGGCAGAAATTGTCACAAAGACATTAACTCTCTTTTTAAACAGTGAGCAAAGCCAGACTTTAAAAGCCTCTGTGGCTTTGAGATTGTATGACAAAATATTTGGAGCCTAAATTTGTTGACATTAAAAAGTAAAAATAAAAATCACACTTGGCTACTGATAGCTAAGTAAATGTGTATTACCAGAAGATTTAGCAACTACTATAGCTAACAGTTGTATGCTTCTAACTTCATTATTGAAATATTCATGGCAGCTGATGACCTCCTAAACTCTTAGGGTTACAGTACAGATGTCATTTAAATCTAGAAAAGGTCTAATTTTCCAAATATTTCCTGGATATAAGGTATTTCTATAGAAATGTACCAAATCAAAAAATGCATTGAGAACACTCTGTAATGTAAAGGCCATTATGCCATACAAATGTAAGATATTATTATTATTATTAGAGAAATCTGAGAATCTCTTTCCAACCTTGTGGCATAAACCAAGATATGTGAAAATTATAAAACAAAAAAATTCTGCAAAATTGATATAGAAAACACTTGTATCTCAATACAAACTATAGTAACTAGAGGAGAAAAATCAAAACCACGAGACAAATTCCTTTCCTGGCTTCACGGGCCACTATCCTTTGACAAGCTTGGCCTTGATTTTCAGAGCACTCAGTCTCTCACACATGCACATATCTTTGCTCATCTCTGACCCCCTGCAGTGACTCCTGTTCTGAGTTACTGAGCTTTCAAATAACTGATTCCTCCTGTTGCTTCTCTGAACTCCCTAAACGACTCAAGCAATCAGCTCATCAGTTATCCTTTCCTGACATGGTTTCAGCATCTGTGGCCTCTCCAACCCACCACCACATGAGTGGTAAAACCCTACACACAAGAATGAAGGGTGCTAGGAAACGGTCTCAGTGCAACCCAAGGGAAAGCTCACTCACAAAACCAACTCATAAGCAACTGCCCGACTTAAAATTCCACTGAATCTTGAGTTTCCAGGGAGTCTTCAAGGCCTAACGGGTCTGCTAAGGTTGCCTGTGAGTTTATCGTAAACCCAGAGTTTTTTAATGCATTATGAGCATTCATAAACTTCTGGAGGTATTTGGAGGTATACAACCAGTGATGTTTCAAGACATCTTCCATTTCATAGCACTTGGACTGCCTGGCGTTCATCTTCCGGAAGCGCCTGAACAGTTTGTTACCAGACTCATTTCCTTCACTTGCCCAGGCCCCAATGGAGCCATCCCTCTCAATAATTTCAGGGACATGTGCCAGAGTTTTGTGAAAATAGTTGGTGATTTTGCCCTCGTATCTATACTTGAATTTGGTAGACAGGAGCTCAGCAAAACGCTGTGAATTGAAGCTATATTGGCAGAGGGATTGCGGGCACTCCTTAGCAGGACACGATGATCTCCACACAGGTTTCATCTTCAGATAAAGGTCCATCAGCTCCCTCAGAGCTTCATGCCTCTCTGCAGAAGGAATTAAATCGCACACTGCTTCCACCGTCTCTTTGGTCATGAGCTTCCTGGCAAAGTTGCCGTTCATCCTCATGATTGGTTTCAAGTTCATCTTCTTCCGCAGATGCTTGTCTAAGGCAGCCTGCCATCTTTTCCTTTCCTCTTTGGAAGCATTGGGGTTCTTATACACCTCCCCTATCTCCAGTTGGAAAATCTTGTAGAACTCAGCGGCATTGCCGATGTCACAGTGGAGTGCATCTATGGAAGGGACTGTCTCGATGAAGGGCTTAGCTGAGACCCCTTTCACCCGATCCCGCAGTTCTTCCACCGACTCATGGTACGGGTTGGAACGCCACACCTCATAGCGCTCCAAGTTCTCGGTGTGGCTTCTGGTGATGGAGTGAAAGACAAGATTTTGAGAGGCTTCCAGGCGGGTGGCATCACAAAGCGTGCAAATGTAGACTGAGCCAGAAGCCTCCAGGCCTTCCACTTCCCGGACCAGTTTCTCATCATAACCTGTGCCCCTGAAAATGAACTTGAAAGTCCGGAGGATGCCTCCCATCTCCAGCATCAATTCACTGCTCTTCATGGCCTCCCTCTCAGCAATGAGAGGGCTCAGGATGGCTGTCAGAGTCTCGTGGTCGGACTCATCGGCCAGCATCAGGCACAAGGGCTTGCAACACAGTTCAGAGTTAGGTTTGGCTTCCTCAAACACCTTCACATTCTGTGAGCCATGTGCAATTGTAATGTTCATGACCGTGAATGAAAAGCGAACGGCCTTTTCAGGAACGGCTGGCCCACTCCCGTGCTTCTCACTCACGTCTCCCATGCCGTCACAAGACTCCTTCACCACGACAGTGAAGGGGCCATTCAGGTAGTCGTCCAGCTCCTGGGCTTTCAGGCCTTCCAGGATGTCTTCTTCCATGTCCATCAAAGCAGACACCAAAGCTGAATCATAGCGAAACCGCTTTGCAATTGTGTCCACGGGGTAGTCGTCCACAGAGGAGGACAGTCCCGACAGCCCATCAATAATGCCCACGTCCGTGCTGGAGGACACGTTCTTCAGCGGTGGCTGCCACTCGAAGGGGTGGTAGCCTGGCAGAAGGACCTTCTCAGCACTCCGAAGGGCATGCAAGGGCTGAAAAATCTGCCTGCCCGTGATGGCTTTCACGGTCCTGTACATCTTGTGGTATTGGCTGCAGCTGAGGAAGGTGTTGACGCGGATGGCCAAGCAAACAGCGGGCTGCAGGCCCGAGCCCCGGCCCTGCATGATGGCTTCCAGCTCATCGGCTTGTCGGTGCTCATTTCTCGCCCTCAGGGCCAGCAGGAACAAGGTCAGGCACACAGACTTGACGTCCCCACCTTCTTCTTTGTCCGCAAAGGCCTTGACTTGTAGCTTGAGCTCCCTGAGGCGGTGCTTCTGAGCCCTGCGGGTCAGGGACAAGAGATGCTGGCGGGGCCGGCCCCCCTTATTAACATGGACGAATGTCTCTTTGGAGTCTTTGTGGCTTGAGACGTGCTGATTATATTTTTCCAAGCTGACCTCCTCATTGCACTCCTTGGCTGGACATTTCACCATCAGGGAATTCAAGATGCTGAGAAAGGACTTCACCGGGCTCTCCAGGTCAGTAGGGAAGCAGGGATAGCGGCAAGAGGGACAGTAGCTGCCCAGGACTTTGAGGCACCTGAAAATGCAGATCCTGCAAAACACGTGCTTACAGCTGGTCTCCACCGGGTCCGCCAGAATGTGCTCGCAAATCTGGCAGGAGATGGATTTCACAAAGTGCGCTGGGAAGTCCACCGCAAGGAGCTCGGTACTGAGGTGGATCTTACTGCAGTTGGCGACCTGCTTCATCACTTCCTGGCTGCTGATCCTGGCCTGGGCTCTTTTCTTGCGCTGATGGGCTTGTCTCGCTCGGTCAGCTGCCCTTTTGAGTTTTTTGCTGAGCTGCACATTTGGCTGGTGACTCTTTCTCTTGAGCCCCCGACGGGCAGTGTGGCAGACATCACAGGACGGCGTGTGGGGGTGCCACTCCACAGTTGCGTGCCTGGGGGAGAAAACTTCACAGGAAGCACCACTAAGCTTCCGGTGCATGATGCTCCAGCAGACATGGCAGAACTCAGTGGGGTGGATTGAGTCAACATCAGCCTTCACATCGATCCGGAAAACCTTGGCAATGAGGTCTGGCCAGGAAGTGGCTCTCTTTTCCTTCTTTCGTAAAAGGGCTTGGGTTTTACCATCCACGGGCCCGTGGACTGGGTATCTCCTATTGTGCCCATCCATTTTGAGAGAATTCCCACAGATGCGGCAGAGGTGGCGAAGGTTGGCCTGATGGATCGCTTTCTCTCTTGCTTTCCCATAATCATGAGATTTCTTCAGAAACTTAGGGTGGGGCTTGAAGGCAGGTTGAGCCGAGACTGGCTTCTGACCTCCGGCCTTGTCCAGGACTGCGGGAGATTGCTCTAGAGAGGGTTTCCCCTCAGCGGAATCTTTCTTGTCCATTTGAGCTTCTTTGGGTGCCTTTTCTAAGGATCTCACCCTGAACAGCTTAAATTTCCATTCTGAAAACTTCATATGTGGGTGCTGGATTTCATCTGGGGCAAAACTGAGTCCCAGTGTGGGTGGCAAAGAGACAGCCATGCTGGCTGAGGTACCTGGGAACAACGAAAACAAGGCAGATTAGGAAAAATTTCCGTATCCCACTGATGCATCTTGGAAGGACTACAAATTAATACGCTCAAGTATTCATTCAATAATCCATCCATAAAGTTACTTATTAAACCTCCTATTTTAATATACTTGTTAGGTGTTAATCATACAGTAGAGAAGAGTTTTTCCCTGTTTTGACGATGCTTATGGTCCTCTATAGCATATATTAAAGTCCATGCACCAAATGTAAGGTTGAACATTTGTTTTAATACATATGTACAACCTTATTTCTTTTCCACCAAAACCTTCAGGTCATTGAGGACAGATTCAACTCTATCTCCCAAAGGTTTCTAGTATATGTTAGGTGCTCAATAGGTATTTGCTGAGTATATGCAAGGAAAAACTGGCTACTAAAAGCAAAGAAATGTCTAATTTCTCACACTGTATTGGCCTCATTACACTAGCTGAACAATATATTTCTGGCTTTTTAAAGCAGTCTCCTGGGAGGTTTGGTTGTTTATTTCTTGCAAACAGATCATAAAGCAATGATAGAGCTACAAACCAAAAGAAATTAATTACTCACTACTTGAAGGATGAAGTGAATTTTGAGGTTTATGAATGCAAACTAATGTCATGGATACTAACT
The DNA here is from genome assembly GCA_004027555.1 of Craseonycteris thonglongyai. Taxonomy (NCBI): domain Eukaryota; kingdom Metazoa; phylum Chordata; class Mammalia; order Chiroptera; family Craseonycteridae; genus Craseonycteris; species Craseonycteris thonglongyai. The sequence goes on from PVKE010012136.1 coordinate 23,854, forward strand.
ACACTTACAATTTTAATTAGAGAATGCTGTAAATTATAAGGCTGTGTCTACGTTAGAAACAAAAACCACAAAATGCTCTAAACCTTCCATGAAACATGGCATGTAAGTACAAAGATTCCAAAAAACTTTTGAAATAAAAAATCCAAGTAGTTTCGCATAAAACCACAGGCAATTTTGAGGGTTTGGTGGTTTCTCATCCTGAAAGTCATTACTGGGCAATGGTCATTAGCTCTGTTGTTTGAAACAAGAGGTAAAAGTAATCTTTTTCTTCTGGTAAAAAAAAAAAAATTTACACATGCCAGGAAATCCTACCAATCTGGTTGGTAATATAGGTCTCAATAGTGTTATAGAAAAAAACATCTGAAAATGTCATTTGAGTCTTTTGTAGAGCCAATTAGTCCAATACTTTCAAAATTCTTTAATATACATAATTGGAAAAACAACAACTATGTTTTCAAACTATCATCTTTATCTCCCATATTTGTCTGGGTTAACATTGTTGACCCACCAATTATATCAATCCATCCTCAGGTGAACACACTTCAGTGGTGTGGCAGTGGGGAGGGAGTGGGGAGGGTAAGGGTGGGTAAGGGGGAAGCAGAGGGTGGTACTCAAGGGCTGATCCTGACAGTAGCTAACAGTTTCCCTTTAGGTCATCCCTTAAAACTACTGAAGTTCACTCCATCTTGCATACATTTTGCTTCAGAGATTGATGTTTTTCATAAAAACGAAAAGCCAATTTTCAAGACTTGGTTTGAAAAGAAAATTCCATCAGGCTGTTTTATGTGCAGTACCATGTGAGAACTAAACACTTCCAAACCACTTCAAAGGTCTCATTAACCTCAAAAGTATTTCAACTGCAGCCCAACAAGCACCTGGAAGTTGCTTATGGCTCAGTTATGTTGCTAAATTCTGTCCTGTGATGGGAAGACTTGCCCTGCCCTGCTGGCTTGAACTCATTCCCAAATGTCTTTTTCATTCTTCTAACTTTCCACTTCCCAGTCTTTTTCTAATGCACGTGTACACAGGAATTGCAAGGTAGCATTTTAAGATGTTATTTAAAAAAAAAAAGATAAAATAAAACTTGCATGACCCTCCCTAGAGCTAATCACAATGAGTTAGTCAACCACAAGGTGGGATAGAGGGAAGCCGATCACTATCTCCCTCCCCTTTCCACTCTCCTGACTCCCACTGACCTGAAATGTTATTTTGACATCTACAAAAATACATTAATAGGGGAAGCCGGGATGGCTTAGTGGGTTAAGCGCTCACTTTGCAGCGCCGGGGACCAAGGATCGAATCCTGGCCCTGGCCTGTGCGGAGCCATATGCTGAACTGGGGAGTGCCCCCAGTTCGGTTCTCACTGGGGTGAAACCCCCGCCCAGTTCCTGCCCTGTGTAGCCCCGCTCCCACCTGTGGAAGGAAACTATGTGAAAAAACCAATGATGTGCAACTATGGAGACTATTCTGGGCCCTCCCCCTTCTCTCTGTCTCTGACTCTGTATCTCTCTGTCTGTCTAAAACAATAAAAATAAATCTTAAAAATATATATATTAATTTAATACTCCCATAGAAAGAATGCCATCTCTAAGCAGTGACAATCAAGTCAAATTTATTTATTCGATTGCTTTTTAATTCAACTTCTAAAAGTTTATTCAAACGAAGCAAAAAAAGATAGGGGTGTTATTCCTGTTTTTAGAGGAATATATACAAAGATGCTAATAGTGATTATCTGTGGAAGCTATAGATATTTTATGTTTTTTGTCCTTGTGATTATTACTTTGTCTGAAATTAACATGTATTACGTTCAGAAAATAGAACTTTTAAGAGCTAGAGCTAATAGGATTTTTTATCTATCTAATTAAAGTAAAAATTAAAAATATTGACATTACTCAGCATTAATGAAGGCATGGTGAAATAGAGATATCTTCATATATTCTTGGTAGTAGTGTAAATTGGTATAATATCGCCAGTGGACAACTTAGCAATGCCTTTAAAAAGTTTAAATATATATTATCTTTGGAGGAATAAATCTGCTTTTAGCAAGCTACTTTATAGAAACAGTCCCATGGGAATGAACATTCCACAGGTTATTCCACTTATATGGAGATAAAAAGATTTGTTTCTAAAAATTGTTACTTTTAAAATAGAAACAACATAAACTATGGTCCAGACATACAATGGAAAACAACATAGAAATTTAAAAGACTAGTTTTAAAGACTAGATTTACATGTATACCCATAGTCACTTTTCTGTATTCCTTTCTAAATTCATCTCCAGAAAAGTTCAAGACCTGGCTAAACCTCATATCTGACCATCCTTAGCTTATCTATTTTTTTCTGGCAGGCATGTAGAGAGGAGACTGCAATACAGACGTGTAGACATGAAATAAGAAAAGAGTTGTCTTGGGGTCATTTTATTTGACATTCAGGGATCTGGCACATGCTCAATCTCCTTTCTTCTAAGAAAGGTCTCCACAGTCTCAGAATCTAAGAGGAAGCGTGGCCGTTGCTGGCTCAGCCATGTTCCCATGGGGAACTGCCATCTCTACATTGACAGCCCCCCACCATAGCTACCGTGGTCCTTCTGTCCACAGGCCACAGAGTCATCTTTACAAGCCAGTCTGGGGTGGCTTGGATGCAGCAGAAGCTACTACTGGTGGTGAGGGCCATCATTACTTACTTCAGGAGTTGGACAACAGCAATAGCACTGCCCCAACCCCAGCCTCACTCCCCACTCCCCACACACACATCCAAGTACTTGACCTTCAAGCTCCCCTCCGACCACCTTCAGCTTGGTCTATACACAGTTTCCAAGTAACTGATGTGTGCCCAGGTGTGACCGCTCATTGCCTCACATGTTCCACTCATTCACTCATTCACGCCACAAATACTATGGTCTACTATTTACCCAGCACTATCACTAAAAAGTTGGCAGCATCAAAAGCCTATGTGTAAGTCTCAGGCAGCCACAAAATCACCCCCAGATTCCTGCCTGTCCTCCAGGGAACTTCTGGCTTGAACCACTTCAGAAAGAGAACTACACTGTTACAACCCCTGGCCAGGAATCCTGGCTCAAGGACATAACATCAAAGTGGAGTCTCCACAGTGGCAAGTCTCAAAATTGTGTATCAGAATCATTAGGACACTTGTGTGTTAAAAAATAATAATGCAGATCATCAGGTCCCAGGGAGTCTGATTATCTGGGATGGAATCCAGAAACTACACTTTTCAGCAAACATTCTGCTAGGAGTGGCCCGCAGGTCACACTTCAAGAAATACTGGTCTCTTACCAGTCCAATCTAGTTCAACAAATTCCTGGCAATACCTGGGAAAGTACACATTTCCTCCCACCCTGGAATTGGTTTGCTCCCAATAATTTTTCTTGTCTGAACCAGCACACTATTGTCCCCACAGAATCTCTCACCTTTCCTTCTGCTCATTTATTTACTCATTCATTCCTGAAGCACTCCTTAAACCCTCATCTGCCGAGAGCATTCATTTACAGTAATTCACATATTTTGCATCCTCTCAAGGAACCTACAGTTTCTTCCTGAACTTGGCATCTTGCTCCTTTCCTCTTTTCATACAATAGAGAGAAAAACCAAGTTGATGTTAGCTTCCCTCACTCTCTCCCCTCATCCCTTGCAAGGAAAAATAACTAAGTCCTTCTGATTAGAAATATTTAAAAAATGTAAATAAATATGTGGCTCGAGACATGAAAAGTTCAAGTGTTACCTTGCTCAGCAGGCTGCCTGGGCAAAGTGTTGGGATGTCTGTAAGTCAGTTGATATTATTTGATGCCAACAAGAAAGCGAAGTGTGTTCTCCTCTCCCTCCTTGCTGTCCTGTCCCTCAGAGCAGACCCCTGCATTATTTATCAGCATCTACTGTCCTTCCCAGCCTCCCCCACCATGGAGGGCTAACCACAAACCATGGATGGCAACCAATAGCAGGCCAGAAGCCCCCAGCTGGCAGCTGGCCTTTCAGGAAACTCCGCTGGGGGACCTGAGTGTAGAATCATGCACGGGTGCATGCTGGAGCATTGCCAAAACTCCCCCAGAACCGTTTGCTTGAAAATGATCTGCCAATATAAACGGTGGCATCTGCCAAGCTTCTATAGTTCTGTGCCTCAGTGTCCTCATCTGTACAATGGAAATACTAATAGTATATACGTCAAAGAATTGATGAGGTGATACATTGACAGTCATGGGAAAGTACCGGGGACAGAGTCTACCCTTAGCAGATACCCCTCAAATAGTGACTGCATAATGACTTTTTATGGTTGGTTTGAAATGGTATCTAAACCACCCCAGAATCTTCCTACCTGCTCAATTCTCAGTTTGGGAAGGTTGTGGTCCTTATAGCAATACTAAGAGTAAATATTACTAGGGTTCTGAAGTCAACAGATCTGGATTTAAATCTTGCCTCAGATCTTTGATTGATATCTTAGTCTCCTCATCTACAACCTAGATGGATGTAATATGAGCCCTGAGTTGTTGAGAACAATAGACGATGCTCCCAGTTGCTTTCTTCACATATCATTTGTCACAGCAGTCCTAGGCATTGGATATTCTTATCCCTAAAGAGAATACGGACCCTATCCTCTCTCCCAGCAGCGTTTCGCCGTACATTGTGTGGACCCTATTCTCTCTCTCAGCAGCGTTTCGGGGTACAGCGTACGCCCACTTGCCTCATCCATCAAAATTTAAATTCCCCCTGATGAGTTAAATACCCAAATATTAAATCCCGGCTTGGGGGGTTAACTCAATGTGGATTATTCCTATTAGTTAATTTTCTAATACACTATTAATTATTCTAAACGTCAGCTACTGTTCATCCCATATAAATTTTGGTGTGCCACCGCAGTCTTTCTGATACGAGCTAGGCTGTTTTCTAAACAGCCAGTGCCATCATGTGGCCGAAGGAGCCCATGTCATTGAGCTGTCAGAAAAAGTCTCCAGAATGTATTGAGTCTTAGAACGGGTTTAGAGGAATCATAAGTTTGGTTCTGGTTTCTCCTCTCCTTGTCACAACTTCCATCTTCCCTCCAACCCTCCACTCCTGCCTAGCTCTTAGGAACCTCCCATGATTCCTCTAGAAATAGTACCAACAGCTTAGGCAGTGCAAGTAATTTATTCAAGGCCCCACACCTAATTAACTGTAGTCTTCCACAAAAGTCAAGGGTCTGATTTGGATCTCTAAGGTCACTATTGAATTACTGGTCCCAGAAGTAATCAATGCCTTCTTTCCTCAAAGATGTGAGAACCAAGTCTTCCTAAAGGAGTTTGGGGGACTTAGAAGTGATGTTTACCTTTCAGGACTCTACCAGACATCCTTTCAAATTGGAGGATATCTGTTCCACCTTCAAACTCCAAATATAGAAAGGCATTTCTTTCCTCCTCTGTATTATGGTCTAATGAGTTTAAATATCGATGGAGGATAATTTGATCTAAATTCTCAGGGTTAGAATTCAAGTTTGAGGAATGAGCTTTTTTTCTATTATTAAAGATTTATTTTATTGTTTGAGAGAAGGTAAGAGAGAGAGAGTGGGCAGTCTTCATAGTTTTACATTCTTTGTTGTGACACGGTTTCATTCCACACAGGTGGATGTGGGGCTGCACAGGGCAGGAACTGAACTGGGGGCCTGCTGCAAGGGAGGCAAGAAACTTTGCCTCCATTTCAGTTACCAGTTGTGTTGCAGTTCAGCATCCAGGCTTGCATGAGCCAGAGCCGGGATTCCATCCCTGGACCTCATCACAGTTGCAAGGCAAGTGTTCAACCTGTTGAGCTATCCTGGCATGCCCAAGGAGTGAGCTTTCTTAAGCCAGGCATAAACGCAATGGCCTGAAATGACTAATTGCAGAACAGCAATAGATATCTTTACAAAAAGCCCAAGTGGGGAAATGTCCCAAGCTCTGAATGTGAGGGCTCCCAATTTTCCACAATAATTTTTGGTTGGTGAGAAAGGAATTCTTTTGAACAAAAGCATTTAACTGTGATTTAATTTAATTGTACTTCTAGCTATAGTCACTATGAGGCTTAATTTTGTATATACTGAGAACACTGGCTATGTTTTTACTAAATTTTAATTTAAAATTATATTCCTTTTCAACTCATAAATAGTGATCTGGAGAGAAAGGGAAATGTCAAATCAACTTCTAATTATTTTTGTGCAAAAAATCTGCCATTGAATTGTCTATATCAGGGGTGTCTAACTCAATTAAAACATGGGCCATTTGGTGCAACAGGCAAGATTCACGCGGGCCACATCACATTTACAAACGTCGCTGGAACTGAATCAGTGTGTTTATACACGCCCACAGGCCCCCAGGAAAGACACTGGGCCACGTGTATACTCGTCTTCAGTAGTTAAAGGGTTAACGAGGGAATTGTGTGTACGGTATTGCCTCAATCTCCCCTAAGTGCTATTTTCTTCATAACAATTTTTTCTATTTTCATTTTATTTCAGAGCATCGGGGGCTGCATGCAGCCCGTGGGCCGCCAGTTTGACACCCCTGGTCTATATCATGTCCCCCCACCCCCCGACACACACACACACACACACACACAAATTATAGTTTTCTATGTGATTTAAATATTTATCTTGTTAAAATTTTTCCTAGGACATTCCTCTCACTCAAAGAGTACAAGTTCCAAATGCAGACCAAGTTCCACTTTACCGTTCACATTACTGACAAGAGAAAAGTCTGTATCTTAATTTCCACATCTGGAAATGGTCACTAGTTGTTAACAACTTCTTTCTTTCTTTCTATAAGTTTCTATAAAAAGACCAATCTAGACTCTGTTCTTTTCTACCAACACATCAATTTTTAAAAGTAACTTCATAACAAATAAGGAGAGACTAGCTGAGTTGAGCTTGAGCTGAGATCCACTGGGCTTTGCACTTCGATCAGATCATTTACTCACGTGCTCCTCGGGCCTCCGTACCATTACCAATCTCTTCAGTGCCCCTTGCCCCCTCTGCCCCACCTCCCCACCCCAAATATCACCAACCACAACCAAAAGCCATGTTGATCTTTAATTATTAATATCATGTATTGCATGCATTATACCAGGAAGAAAACGTCCTTGGCAACGATATCATGTCTAGTCCTCAGACCTCAGTTCTTTGTGGCTTCTCCGTTTCTCGTTGTCCACAGACCATTACGTAGAGGTTACATGTAACGTACTAGGAATCAACTCCATGTTCAGGGCCTTTTGGTAATAATGATAGTATATCTAGTGTTGAAGTAATTTATGGGTTATGCCTATCGATCTGAAGGTGGGTATTATGGGCTAAATTTTGTCACCCAAAGTTCAAATGTCGAAAAGCAGAAGCCCCAGGACCTCCACATGTGACGTTGTTTAGACACAGAGCCTTTAAAGGAGTAATTAAGTTATAATGAGGTCATTAGAATGGTCCCTAATGCCATTGGACTGACGTCCTGGGAAGGTGAAATTTGCACACATCCAGACATGTGGACACACCCAGAGGGGCCTGCCATAACAAAATACCACAGACTCCGTGGCTTGAACAACAGAAGTTTATCTTCTTCCAGTTCCGGAGACTGGACGTTCAAGTGCCAGGACTGGCTTCTGGTGAGTCCTTTCTTCTTGGCTCGCAGACGCTGCCTCCTCACTGCCTCCTCACTGCCTCCTCATGTGGCCTTTTCGCTGTGTGTGTGAACTCGTAGTGTCTCTTCTTCTTATGAGGACCATAAAAAAAGAAAAGGGAGACCGTATTCATGTGGAATAATCTTCAAGAGTCATTGTTTGTGAAAAGGCAGGGAACAGACAATGTACAGGTGAACACATGGGTAAAAAGAGAGGGGAAACCTAGAAAAACCTATTTTTCTTGTATATGCATCTATTTTTCTGGATAGATGCACAAGAATCTAATAACACTGGCTGCCTTCAGAAAGGGGAACTTTACTGGAGAGAAATGTTTAGATTCCTCTCGCCCCTGTTGAGTTTTAGAAGGTTCTAGGGCAGAATTCATTCCTTGCTTCTTCCAGCCTTCCATTGGAGTGGCTACATCACTCCAGGTATTGTCTTGGTGGTCACCTTGCCTTCTCCTCTGTTCACTGTGTCAAACATCCCTCTGCCTCTCTCTTACAAGGACATGTGTGATGGCATTTGGGGCCTAACTTGATAATTCAGGGCAATTTACCCATCTCAAAATCCTCAATTTAGGGAAACCAGGATGGCCCAGTGGGTTAAGTGTTTGCTTTGCAGCCCGGGGAACCTGGGATCAAATCCCAGCCCCGGCCCGTGTGGACCCATATGCTGAACTGGGGTGTGCTTCCCATGTGGGAGGCCCCCAGCCCAGTTCCCACACTGTGTGGCCCCCACCCACCTGTGTGGAATGAAACCATGTTGAAAACTGATGACGTACAACTATGGAGACTACTCTGGACCCTCCCCCTTCTCTCTGTCGCGCTCTCTCTCTCTCTCTCTCTCGCTCTCTCGCTCTCTCGCTCTCTCTCTCTGTCAAAAACAATTTAGAAAGAAGCTGCTGTTAGTATTATTTTTTTTTAATCCTCAATGTACCCACATCTGCAAAAGCTTTGGTGTGAAGGTAATATTTATAGGTTTCAGGGATTAGAATCTGATATCATTGGGGGTGGGGGGGCATATTTAATTAGCCTATTGTATCTATCCTCCCAAATTTCCAAAGAGAGGTTCGCTAGTTTACTAATCGTGACAAATGTATCATACAAATGTAATAAAGGAAACAGGCAAGAGAAATACACATATGAGGACTGTCTATACTATCTTCTCAGTTTTTCCCATGCCGTCTAATGCCTCAGAGACCACACACCCAGATACTAGTGTTCTTTCTCCTGACACTGTTTGCCTTCCGGTGAGCAGTGAAAGAGTGGCAGCTTAGAGAGGTTCTCTGCGTGCCAGGCATTGCCAGCGTAAAGGTCCACGCAGATGTCACATTCTGATTACTTCCGGGGCAGTCTCTCCTGCCTCCTGGACATCCTGTCCATAACAGATGCTACTAACCTATCATTCCAGCTAGTCCAGCTCAGCCTCTCTGTGAAACACTACGAAAGAGGCCTCAGCTGCTTCATCTGTGGAAGCGAAGGGCAGGGGATGGGATGTCAGTATCTCCATTTCACGCCGTGTCACCTTCACAGTTTTTGCTTTATCCAAAGATCACCTGTGCTATTATTTATTTAATATCTTTGTCTTTAATGAAAGTCACCTTGCTTACTTACATTCGCTCCTTAAAAAGGAATTTTTATATAATATGTTATCAAAGGGTAGGAGCAGAGGTACAATGCTGGAGGGGAAGTTCTCTGTCTGCTAGAAAGGAAGGTTAGTGTGTGTAAAGGTCTACCAGCGCCAAACAGATTCTTTCTCCTTCCCAAAAGCAAAAGGACTGAAAGAAAATTGGAAAAGCGATTCAGTGTTAATGTACACCCAACATGAGTAGGTTACCACCTACAATCATCGTGTGTACTATCTAAAATATTTCAGGTCACACAACTGGGACTTTGTAAAACATCGAAGGATGTGATGTCTAAGAAACTTCCCACCTCTCAAATGCTGCCATTTGTGTGTATTACACATCATTCCGCACCTGTTACTGAGCAGCTGACTGGGGACAATCAAGTCAGGAGCATGCGCAGTGGGTGGCAGGATTGAGCCCAGCGCTCCAGATGCTCTTACTTAATATAGCTCCCTGCTGTTTACAGCTCTGGTCCTGCTCAGTGTGGTTCTTCCTCCTCACCTGCTGTTTGTCTACATCTGCCTCTGGGCCCCAGAGGAAAACAACAGTCCAGCCGTATCATTTCATGCAGAAACTGGACTGCGAGTTCCAAAATACTCCCGTTTGTTGAGAGATGGCCCAGCCTGGCCATGCTCATTCCGCACAGGTCCTGAATTCTTCATCGAAACCTAGGAAACTGAAAAGGATGAAGAAGATTCCTGTGCCTTGGATCCAATTGGAGGTTTTAAATGAACCAACCAACCCTCAGGCATTTTTAAGCATAAGCATTGTGCTAGACAGGGATTACAGAACATAATAACCTGCTGCTTGCAAGCTGCAGGTTAATTGGCAGATGATATTAAAGCTGCTGCTATTAATGAATGGAACAGGATAGGACATCACTGCTGAATTACATGCTAGAGGCCATAAGAAAACATTTCAGAACAGATTAAGGGAAGGCCAGTGGACCCTGATTTCCCAATGCCTCATTGAAACGCCTGTAAAACATACAAAAATGAGAGAAAATTTCAGCAGTATCAGACATTCATGGTAAAAATCAGACATATGCCAAGATCCACAGAAGGAGTTTCTATAGACTAGCAGAATGATGGGTAGAGCGGGTCTATATTCGGCTGCTAGGGCTGTCGTAACAACATATCACAAACTTGGAATAGAAATTTATTTCTGACAGTTCTGGAATCTAGAAGTCCAAGATCAAGGTGTTGGTAGGTTTGGTTTCAAACTGGGGCCTTTCTCCCTGGTTTGCACATGGCCGGCTGCCTTCTTGCTGTGTGCAGACATGGTCTTCTCTCTGTGCCTACACATCCTTGCTGTCTGTTCCTCTTCTTATTAGGACACTAGTCCTCTTGGATTAGGGCCCATTCATATGACCCTATTTAACTTTAATTACCTCCTTAATGGCCCTGTCTCCAAACCCAGCCCCACTGGGGGATGAGGCTTCAAAATATGAATTTTAGAGGACACAATTTAGACCAGGAGTGTCTAGTCTTTTAGCTTCCCTGGACCACATGGGAAGAAAAAGAACTGTCTTGGGCCCCACATAAAATACGCTAACACTCACAATAGCTGATGCGAAAAAAAAAAAACAAAATCTCACAATGTTTTAAGAAAGTTTACAAATTTGTCTTGGGCTACATTCAAAGCCATTGTGGGCCATATGCAACCTACAGGCTGCAGGTGGACAGGCCATAGCAGGGTTCCAGTCCATTCTTCAATTTTTGCAGAGAAAATAACCTGGGAGGAAAACAGGAAAGAAAAGGAGCGAACAGAGAGGGAGAAAAGAAAAAGTATTGTACTGAAGCCCCCTTCTTGACTCACTCTGCAGCCTCAGAGATACCTTCCAGTCTAGAGATGGGGAAGAGGGCAGCCATGATGAACGGGGTCACCCAAAGCAGAAAGACTTTGGGGCGTGGAGCAAAATAGAGAATCTGCCTCAGATAAGCAGCTGTCGCAAGTATCTAGAAGCCAACTACAAAGGCAAAACTAAGAATCTATTTCAGGCCAGCAACACTGCACTAACCAGGCAATCAGGCCGAGGGACCAGGGGATAAAGCCCTTCAAAAAGCCTCTCCCTAAAACTTCTTTTGTCTCTTTGCAACTGCAGCTTTAGTCTCTGTTCAATGATCCATGTATTGTTTTACCATCTGAAAAAAAACAATGTTATAAAACTAAAAGGAGCCTGTGAAAGATACACTAAGCCGAGAGCTTGTCCCTATTTCTGTCCTTATTCTGTCAAATAAGAACCCACTCAATCCAATAAGAATAATTTCAATGTGAGTCTCTTTGCATTTGCATCGAAGAGTTTTACAGTTGGAAAAAAGCTAGCGTTGTTTTTCCTGTACATGGTAGGTCCAGCCTTAAACTCAAGCAGAAACTGCAGGTAGGCCCTAGAAGGAAAGATGTAAAGGTTCTGGTTGAAATAGTCATAAGCAGTCATTAATACCAGATTTACATAGACTTCTGTTCTTTCTCACATGAATAATATAACAAAATCAGTATGATATCTATGAAGAAATTCTTCAGCACCAAGAAAAACCTTTTTAATCCTTTTTAATGACCAAATATTGGGGAAGCTAGAATGGCTCAGTGGATTAAGTGCTTCGCAGCCCCAGGGACCAAGTATCGAATCCCAGCCCCGGCCCATGTGCACCCATGTACTGAACTGGGGTGTGCTTCCCATGTAGGAGGCCCCAATTTGGTTCTTGCCCTCCTGGTTAGGCCCCTGGTTCACCGGGGTGTACCTCCCATGCAGGAGGCCCTCGGTCTGGTTCCCGCCCTTCATAGCCCCTGCCCACCTGTGTGGAATGAAACCATGTCGAAAACTGATGACGTGCAACTATGGAGACTGCTCTGGGCCCTCCCCCTTCTCTCTGTCTCTCTTTGTCTCTGTCAAAAACAATAAAATAAATCTTTGAAGAAAAAGACCAAATATTTTTGTGAAATAAAGCCTTTTCTAAAATAGGAGAAAAATGGTAAAAATATTTATTTACTTTTGTTCCTATAAGGAATTGCATCTATCAAACAAGAAGGGGTCTTGGTAAGAAGAAAAGTCAAGATAAGAAGCAGGTGCAATGAAACTAACTTTCAGGAAGAAGACATCAAATAAATACATTGGGGGCTTTAAAAGACAAATTCACAACTTGGTGATACACAAGAAAAATTGGATAAATACTCTCAGATCACATAGAAAATGAAGAGATTAAAATGAGAAAAAGGAAAGACAGGGATAACTATTATAGTTTAAATGAGATGGTGACATGAAACCCAAAGAATGGTGGGTGTCCCTCCAAATATAATTGAATCCAGTCAAATCAAGTGGAGTAAAAGAATTATTTAAGATATAATTGAGGTCAATTTTCCAATGCTAAACATAGCTTTAGCCTTAGAAGAGCACACCATGACATTCAGACAAAGATAATGAACAGAGCTCTCTTCCAAAGCATAGGTTATTAAAATTTTTCAGTTTAAATAATAATCTTGAAAATATTCATTCATGGGGAAAAATGAACTTTGAAAAACAAAATTTAAGAAATGATCATTATAAAATAACCTTCATTATGCTATTTGATGCCTATTTTTTCTACTATGGTTAGGATAACTACTGCTACCCTGCACTGGTTCACGTTTTTTTGTTTGTTTTTAATTTCCTATAGATAGATGACAGATATCAATGATGATGATAGATAGATAGATGATAAATGTATAGATAGACAGATAGACAGATATAGATAGATAGATAGATAGGTCATCTCCATTCTTTTATCTATCTATGCTATTTTTCTTTATAATTTGTGTTTTAAATATACTATGAAATATATTTCGTATACAGAAGAGTACCTAAAAATATTAATGTACAAATAGCTTCCCCCCTTGAATTCAGATAGAACTTGTGACCTGATCTAAGCAAGGGGACATGGCAAAGGTAATAATCATGTTTTCACTATGCTACATCATATCAGACTCTCCCTTGCTGGTTTAAAGAAGTGATTATTCTTCCATGTTGTGAAAGAGCCTGTGGAGAGCACCACGTGACAGGAAAAGTCTGGCAACCTCTCTCACGTGAGAACAGGCACCCTGCCAACAGCCAGCAAGAAAACAAAGATCTGTCATCATACCTCAAGGATATGAATTCTGCCAACAACCTGAAGGAGTGTGAAGCAGATTTTGCCCCAGTCAAGCATCTGATGAAATTGCAACACAGTAAACTCTGAGGAGAGGACCAGCTAAGCCTTGCCTGGATTCCTAATCCACAGAAACTGTGAGGTAATGCAACAGTCAAAGGGTGGAAGCAACTCCAGTGCCCATCAACAAATGAATGGATAAATAAAACATGACGTTGCCATTTCCCCGGTACCCACAAGTTTCTGCCCGGCTGATGTTTTACAAAGGTGCAGAAACACTTCAGTGGAGGAAAGATAGCCTTTTAAACAAGTGGTGCTAAAGTAAGTGGACATTCAAAGGCAAAAAAGAAGGAAGGAAGGGAGGGAGTGAGGGAGGGAGGGAGGGAGGAAGATGGATGCAAGAGAGGAAGCTGACCTAGTCTTATACCTTATACAAAAACTAACTCAAAATAGATCACAGTAAAATGTCTAACAGTCTAATTAGAAAATAAGCGTAAGACATGAAGAGACATTTTGCCACACAGAATATCCAGGTAACAAGTAAGCACGTGAAAAGATGTTGCACATCATTAGCCATTAGGGAAATACAAACTAAAACTACAGCGAGATATCTCTACACATTTATCAGAATGGCTAATTAAACCTGACTCACACAAGCATTGCTGGTGAGAACGTATAATGGTACAGCCACTATAGAAAATTCTTTGGCAGTTTCTTAAATAGCTAAAATGCAAATGTCATAGGACATGGAGACTGTCCTCCTAGACATGTAACCCAGAGAAATGAAAATTTGTTTTTCACAGAAAAATCTGTACAGGAATGTTAATAGCCAATTTCAATCATGAAGTTTACATGCTGTATGATTTCATCATGTAACATTCTTAAAATGATGAAATTATAGAAAGGGAGAACAGGTTAGTAGTTTTGTGGTTTGGCTATAAAAGGGCAACATGAGGGATTCTTGTGGTGATGGAAATATTGTGATATTGTGCTTCAATTCTGTGAGATGTTACCACTGGTGGAAACTAGATAAGAGGTAAATGTGACTTCTCTGGATTGTATCTTACTATTTCATATGAATCCGTAATTATCTAAAAGTTTAATTTAAAAAATAGATTATTGAAAAGCAAGTTCAATTGCAAACTTGGATTGAACCCTGGATTGAAAACCAAACAAAAGAAAGAGCTCTAAAGGAATATTTGGGATACAGTCGGAGGAATTTAAATATTGATGTATCTTGGAAAATACTTATTGTATAAGTGGTTAAATTTTTGAGTGTGATAATAGTGTTGTAGAAACAATATACCTGCCTTTGTTCTTAGTGTACTGACTTATTTAGGGACAACATCTAAAAATGTCTACACCTAACTCAAATAATTCAGAGGTAGAGAGGTGCAGAGAGGGAGGGAGGAAGAGAGAGGAAGAGAACAGGAAATATTTCTGAAAGATAAGCCAATAGGCAAGACACTAAATAGTATCTCATCTACGTGTTGCATTGTGTGTTTGCCATCTAGAGTCAGTGTTCCATCACCGTATGTTTGGCTCCCCCTCCCTCCTCTGCCACCCTCTTCTCCTCTTCCCCACAGGTAACCACTATACTATTGACTGTATCCATGAGTTTTTTGTTTCTTTTTTTTTTTTTTTTTTTTTTTTTTTTTTTTTTTTTTTTTTTTTTTTTTTT
>PVKE010012137.1:0-38795 GCA_004027555.1 Craseonycteris thonglongyai
CAACTATGGAGACTGCTCTGGGCCCTCCCCCTTCTCTCTGTCTCTCTCTGTCTGTTTCTCTTTCTGTCAAAAAAAACCAATAAAGATAAATCTTTAAGAAAAAGAGATGAAGCTGTACAAGTAACGGGGGCCAGATCATGAAAAGGGGTTAAATCTGTGCTACAGAGTCGAGACGTTGTCCTGCGGAAGCCTTACCAGAGACCTGGGCTGGAAGCAGCCCTTGAACTTTTGTGTTTCTGTCCCTTGTGGGTGATGCTTCTCCCCTCGCACCTCTTAGCACATACGAGACGGAGCAGACGGAGAATGTTTCCATATAGTGTAACCACCAGGCTGCTCTTAGAAGGTGGGGCAGGTTTTATTATTTGAATGTGGGTCAGATACTGTTGGGCAGGACCAAATTCTCCCCCGATGCTGGAGTGGGACATTAATCCGATCAATGCTGCGGTTTTCAGTGGTGGCCCTTCCCCTGGGGGTTGGGACCTCCCAGTGCTGCATGAGGGCATCGAACCTGTGTCTGTGTGTGAGAGCTTTACACACTGCCACACAGTCGTACACCTTCAGGAACTGGTGTTTCTGGCAGCCCTGGGACCGGTCTTCTTGGTGGCACTGGCAAAACCCCAGAAGTTGGGGTGAGCGCTGCGGGCTCTTACTTGCTGGGTGGCAGGTTGGGGAGTAAAAGTCGATGCGACTTTATGAGAAAGAAGGTTTCAGTGGTGATTTTCATGGGTTATTTGCTGTTCATTGGCTTTATATGTATATCTCAAGGAAAGATCAGGAGTGGGTTAAGGTGACGTCCTAGGGAAATAAAAGGAAATTCGCTACAACACATTTCTATATGCCTTTATCAGCCCTTACCTACCTTTCCCTACAATGCGCCGGAAAATAATGTCTTTTTTTTAAATTGAGACTTCTCTGTATTGTAACCACACTGTCAGATGTGACCATTTTTCTGGTTAAACTTGCCAGCAGCAGTCACATCTGTTTTTAGCATCCAATAAAACAGTCCTTGTGCCGTTAGAACTCGGACTTGCGAGGCCGCTATTGAATATGGATTCCGGAGGTGATTCAGGAAGGCTGGAAGTCCAAAACCTTTTTCTCCAAGATGCTGTGCTCTATTTCACATGACAGGTCATTGCAGTTGTTTACGATCAGAACTCACAATGAGTAATAAGTGCTGTTACCGAGTGTCTCCTGTATATCACATATCGAGCCAGGTGTTTCCTTGGTAGTTTTTCATTTCATCTCTGCAATAGCCCTGCAGTGTTAGTGTTACTACCCCAATTTACAAATGCTGGCTCCTGTTGATCTTCTGCGGGGTTCAATTGGGTTAAAAGGGAATTTCACCCCAGTATCTTTTGTGGAAAGCTGAGCTGTGACTAAGTCCCCAGGTTTGGTAAGCCATTGATCAAATGCTTGTCGTACGCTGCTAATGCATAGTGGTTGGTCTATAAATATTTGTTCAAATACATAAGTGTGTCTATGTGATCATTCAACCTTGCAAAGTCTTTATTGTTCCTCACGCTTTCTGGAAGAGAAATCTGAGGCTTGGTGAGGATTAGGAACACGCCTTCCAAACCAAACAAACAAGCTCATGTTTGGGTTTCCGAATACGAAGTGGGTTTGCCTACCACTGGCCCCTGCTGCTGCTCTGGACAGACGGACTGGTGCTGTTGGCTGCTGGGGGTGGGGGTGGGGCGGTGGCATGGCACTCTGCCAGCCCACACCCCAGGCTCTCCTCAGCTGCCCACCCGTCCTTCCCCTCTGTCGGGGAGGGGCACAGACATGATGGTCAGTTGCTGGCAGTTGTGCTTCCCGGCGCCCTGCTGGCCCACAGGAGAGCTGGGTGTGGTAGATGCAGAGTTGGTCCAAGTCAACTGGTTCCCTGCAGAAGGCCAAGCCCAGCAGGTGGGGTGGACAGAGATCATCACAGGCTTCAGGTGGATGAGCCGCGAGGGGACGCATCAGCTGTAGGTGACTGCTCGATCTCTGTCACCAAACTGAGCATCTGTCCCCCAGAACCAGCCTGGATGGGCCTCCAGAGTGGCTCTCACATGGCTGCTCTCTGGTAGCTGTGATCTAAGCTGAAACACCTGTTTTAATTAGTTCATTCTCTCTGTTCTAGGCTTTGGATGTGGACCGGATGGTTCTGTACAAAATGAAGAAGTCTGTGAAAGCAATAAATATCTCGGGGCTGGGTGAGTATGCCTTCTCTCCTTGGGGTTTCCTTGTGGAAACGGCATTATCTCGGTTGGTTCCATTCTGTTGCTCACCATTAATGAATAATCAATTCAACTCTTTCTGGGCCTGCGAATTACAGAGGTGAGTTGGGTTGTTTACATTTTAGAAGGGTGTTTTGTTTTGCTGATGGCCAAATTCTGGTGTGGGGTTTTGTCCTCCATCCCCCAGCCCACCCCACGTTGTGCATCTTGTTCTCTGAAGTGCAGCTGAGTCCCCACGACAGCTGTGTGTGTCAGCTTCGCCAAACTGGTTGACAAGGACCCGGCCTCGGTCCTGCCTCTGTTGTCCAGTTTGTGCTGCTGGTCACGCCCGAATGCCCTTTCCATTTCTCTTTTACCCGAATTTTTGCCTTTCTTATTTGGGAAGAAAATTAATATAAAAGTATAATCAACTACTCAAAGTGATCTTCGATCTAGACTTCTAGAAATGTGCTGTAAAAAAGAAAAACCCAACACTGCAACCGTTGGCTTAAAAGGTTACAGGCTGCACGTATGTAGCAGTTCTGCTCCTGCACAAACCTTACAAGTGATAGAAAGTACATGTTTTTAAGTAATTAAGTGACCACGTAGTTTCTCTCGGAACTGAGAGTGATAGCCTTGGGGGACTAGAGGTGTTATCGAGCAGAAAGAGTTCATCCACCAGCGCTACCTAAACTCCAAGATCAGCAGGGGAGAAAGATTGGCTATTTTGTTGATGAATGGTGTTGCCCAGACCAGGAAGCTATTGCTCAAAGGCCAAACTCCCCTTGGCGTGTAGGTTTCAGAATTTATGGGGCAAGATGACAGGACACCGTGGTTGGGGGTTCAGGTTGTGCAGGAAGCTGGCTGGCTAGAGGGGAGGGGAGGGGGTGGGTAATGAGTTGTTTCTTCAGGCCTTGAGGACAGTTCTGAGGTCTTTCCTGTTGTCCTTCTGTCTGGTCTCATGGGAAAGTAGCCATGAGGTTGTTCCACCTTAGGGCTCAGGAGCTAAAATGTAAGGTAGGTTAGATGTTATCTTTATAGCCTGCAGCAGGTCTCACTGTGTGACCGCTAGTCAGGTCCGGGTCCGGGCCACTGTCTGCTGCTGCCTCGGAGGTTGCCAGTTATTCAGGGGAAAGGCCAGGGCTGTGATGGGGAGAGAGATGTAGTGACAGCAGCTGTCCCTGTCTCTGCCTCGGGGAGGGCTGTCCAAGCCAAGATCTCGAAGAGTCCAACAGGAAATGTCAACTACAAAGATGACGTTACAGTCAAGAATTGCCAACTGTATTTATTTAGGAAGAATATGCAAAAACTCTACATTGAAAACTACAAAACACTGCTGACAGAAATTAAAGACAACCTAAATAAATGGAGAGAGATGATATACGTAGGTTGGCACAGTCGATAGTATGAAAGTGTATGTCATTTCTCCCCAAACTGAGCTCAGCATTCACCACAATCCTAATCAGAATTCCAGCAGAGGAAATTGACCAACTGATTCTCAGATTTATGTGGAAATTCGAACCTAGAGTATCCAAAGCAATCTTGATTTTAAAAAAAAGCGAGATGGAGGAAAACGATCGACTTCGTCTTGTAAAACTACAGTAATCAGGACTCACTGGTACTGGTCGAGGGTTAACAGGTATGTCAGTGGGACGAAATAGAGCGTGTAGAAATAGATTCACATTGGAACGCTTTATTTCAGCAATGTTGCTAAGGCAGGTCAATAGAGAAAAGGCAGTGTTTTCAACAAATGGTGCTGGAAAAAACTGAATGTCCACATGGGAACAAATGAACCATGACTCTCTCTCCTACCTTACAAAAATGAATTTGAAATGGATCGTAGATTGAAATGTAAAAGCTAGAACTGTAAAACTGCTTCAGGAACACGTAGAAGACTATCTTTGTAACTCAAGGTAGAAAAAACTCTGAGTTAGGGCACCAAAAGCAATAATCATAGAAGAAAAAAGTGGTAGATTTCACTGTGATGAAAACCTTCCACTTAGTCAAAGATTGTATTTAGAATAGCCTCACATTTAAAAAGCCCCAAATCAAGAAACTGAAGAGCTGAAACTTGAGGAAACGGAATTAATAAGGCAATCAGAACAAGGACTTTAAAATAAGAGCCTATGACCAATATCCTTAAAAGGGAAAGGGAATTTATTAATTACAGAAATGGAACGTGGTACTAGTGAAAAAGAACCAATTAGACTTGGAAGTAAAAAATGTGTAATTGTTGAAATTGTCAACATAAGAAACGTCCAAACCTGTAGAGAACTTTAACGAGTTTACTTGAGCCAGACTGATGACAATTGCAGGAAGCAAAATCTCAGCAGACTTGAGAAAATGCTCCTTAGAAAATGGTGGTTTTTCAATTTATTTTTATAAATTAAAATCAAAGGGTGAGGGTTACCTGAAATTCACTGGCAGATTAAGAGGGTTGGAGAAAGCAAATTGGAGGAAGAAGATCTCTGGGACGGGATAAAAAGTAAATTGGAGAGGCAGATACTTTTACATTGGTGTGTGCCGGGTAGTTAATAGTTAGCATTTTACAGCACGTGGAGATTTAGGTAATCAGGGAACAAGATGACAGTGGGGGATTCTGTAGTTTCCTGTTCTGGTGCTGGGAGGTCCGGAAAAGGGGATTACTTTGACATTCCAAGGATATGTGATCTTAGCTGCAAAAAGACAATAGATAGACTCACTTGAGGTAAAGATTGACCTTTGTTCAGGAAGCTACAGGCCAAGGATGTGGCTACCTGCTAAGGGCCACCTTCAGTTAGGAATTTTTATGTTCAGACCATCCTTAATGGTTAATTTTGGTCTCTGTGTGTAGGGCCCACCAAGTTGGTGGACCATCCTTAATGGTTAATTTTGGTCTCTGTGTGTAGGGCCCACCAAGTTGGTGGCCCCTTTTGGTCCACAAACTAAAAACTTACTTGCTAAATTACCACATAGGCAGAGGGAATTAGGGAGGCCCCAAATTTCCCCAAACACAACGCAAGGAATTAAAGGAATGGGCAGTGGAAAACAAACTAAGAGACAGAGAGAGTAGACTCGCAGTGCCCGTGCTAAAGGAGTTCCGGGAGAGGGAAAAGAGTGGGAGGCGGGCATTGTTAAAGGAAGAGTAGCTGAAACATTCCCAGAACTAAAGAAAGATTTAAGATCGCAGATTGAGAGAGTCCACAAAGTTCTAAGCAAAACAGATGTCACGCGCGCACACACATATGTATATATATATATATATATATATATGCACATGAGGTCTGACAATTAAGTTTGTAAAATCATCCTAGAAAAAGTGCTATGTACCTCATTGCTGAATATCACTGCACTCACCTTTGAAGTCCTCCCCCTGGGAAGCCATGCACCGATGCCAGCACCTAGTCCACGCTTCAAAGCTATTCTGGAACTCTATTTCTGGAATGATCATCAGAACCATTGTCGTATCCTGAATGTCTTCCAAATGTCTTCCTTTCAATATTTTCTTTAACTTTGGGTAAAGAAAAGTCATTGGAGGCCAGATCAGGTGGGTAGGGAGGGTGCTCCAATACAGTCATTTATTTACTAAAACTAGTAAACTCCCTCACAGGCAGTGCTGCGTGAGCTGGTACATTTTGTGATGAAAGAGCCATGAGTTGTTGACAAAAAGATCAGGTCTTTTTCATCTAACTTTTTCATGCAGCCTTTTCAGCATTTCCAAATACGTAGTCAACTTGGTCGACTGTCCAGTTGATACAAATTCATAAGGAACAATCCCTCTTATAATCAAAAAAGGTTAGCAACATTGTTTTGATTCTTGATTTGGTCGTGGAGAATTGGCTGACTTGCATTGTGCTCCTTGGTGCTTTGTTTCAGGGTCGTATTGGTACACCTGTATTCCATCACCCGCGATAACATGGCCTAAAACATCGTCTTGCCCCTCCCCAAAAGGTCTTGGCAAACTTAAGCTCTCCTTTGCTTTTGTTCATCAGTGAGCTCCTTTGGGACCATTTTAGCACACACCTTTTTCATGCCAAGATTTTCAGTTAAGATTTTCCTACCTGTTTCTCTATTGATGTTTACTTGGTCTGCTATGGCTTCTCACAGTCAGCCAACAATTTTGATGTACAATTCAACAAATTTTTGTAATGTTTTTTTCACTTCTGTTTGTTACTGACCATCCTGACTTCTCTTCATTAGTGACACTTTCTCTCCCCTCAGAAAAACATTTAATCAATGTGTACGCTGCTATTTCCTTCATGGCATTATCCCCATAAACTTGGACTAACATGTCCCTGATTTCACTTCCACTCTTGTGAAGTTTAACAAGAAATTTAATGTTTGTTCGTTGCTCTAATTCAAGCTCCAGACCTTCTCACAGTGGCCTAGAAAAACATGCAACCACAATAATGAACAACCCTCAACAAGACACCACCACACGTTGACATGAACACAGCTATGAGACGCTGATATACCAAGGTTATGAAACCTTACTGAGTTGTTTATATAGGGCTGCCAAACATCAGCACACAGTAACAAGTTCACAAACTTAATTGTCAGCCCTTGTATATGTCTGTGTGCACGTATGTGTATATATATGAGTGGATATGTTGTGTGCATATCTCAAGACATGTCCTACTATCCTGAAAGGAGGGATAAAGAGAAGATTTAAAAATCACCAAGAGGTAGGGAAAAGTATATATGTATTGTGTGTGTATGTGTGTGTGTCTGTGTGTGTGTGTGTGTGTGTATGAAAACATATATTATATGAAAAAAACATTTTGGGAAAATATGTAAAAATGTTTGTTTTAGAGCTTTGACTTTATAGATATTTTGCCTTCCTTTATTTTATACATAATTATATATTATAATTGGATTGGTGTTAAAATGGTTAGACAGGTATTAAGTTGTTTGTGACAAGTGCCAAACGAATCTGAAGTGTTCCTAAGTTCAGGAAAGCAAAGAAGAGATGGGACTTGCGTTGTTCTTGACAGAGTTAGTTGGCAGCTACGAAAGCTTTTTGGACCTGGGCCTGTGGTGTTAGCTGTGTGCCCGCAGCAAGCCACTGGGCATCTTTGAGTCCCGGTGTTGGGTTCGCTAGTAGAACCCCTCTAGGTTAGAATGCAGATCTGTGGTTCTCAGCCAGGAGAGTATTGGCTGCTCCCCATCCCCCACATTTGTTTATTAACACCTGTGGAGAGGTGTGTGTGTATGTGTACATGCATATGTATGTACACGCACAAGCATGTGCACTACTGGCACCTGGCTCCTGGTGGCCGGGGATGCTATGGAAGAACCAGTGACATGCAGTGCCATCCCCAGACGAGAAGTGCCTGGTTCCAAATGCCGATAGCACCAAGGTTGAGAAACCCTCGTCTAGATGTTCTTCAGAGTCCTCGACAGTTTTCAAAAGACAGCAAAACAAAAATGAAAGCCAGCATGCTGCCTAATACTGATTGATTCCCTGATAACTCATGAAAGAAGGAACAGGAGTTGGTTTTCAGTGACTGATACCTAATTGTAAGTAAACAGTGTTAGAAATCATTATTACTTTTATTTAAGATAATCAGCCAAGAAAAAGAGTATAACATTCTCTCTCTTAATAGAGCGCTGAGATTTGCCGAAACAGGTGACTATCCAGAAGGGTAATCACCTGCCTTTTTGGCTGTTCCTGGAAAAAGTGAGGGGCAGGGAGGGGTAATGACGGTGTTTAAGTGTTTGACCACCTCCTGTGTACATTGTGCTTTCTGCACAGTATGCTAATCTTTACAACAATCCGTTCTTCGTTTACAAGCAGGGAGCCTGAGACCAGAGGTTCAGGGTATTCCCAGGGTGTTCCCTGGGTCTCGCTTCCTGCTGTGGGTCCAGGGTGGTGGGCAGATGCCCCATAGTCCTCAGTGTGTTTGGACCACTTAGTGATAGCTTCAGGACTCAGGAAATCACGAACAGACGGACGCTCACTTTTGTTGACAAACATTGGATTTCAAAAAGTGTCTTAAAAGGGGCGTGCAACTGGTAACCGCCAGAATGGTGACGAAGGTTCTTCCCTCCCACAAGGGAGGTCCCCAGTTTGGTTTGAGCCCATATAGCCCCGCATCTACCTGTGTGGGATGAAACTGTCAAAAAAACTGATGGCGTACAACTATGGAGACTGCTCTGGGCCCTCCCCCTTCTCTCTGTCTCTCGCTGTCTCTCTCACCTTCTCTCAAAAACAAAATAAATCTTTAAAAAAGTATCTGAAGAGGTTTTCCTTTTACTTGGTTCACTTAGGCTTTTTGAGTTAATAGTTTAAGACTATTATAAAAGATATTTTACATTCTGATTAGGTTCAAAAGTGATTTTTAAAGTCATATGTTGGGGAAGCTGGATGGCTTGGTGGATTAAGTGCTCACTTTGCAGCGTCGGGGACCAAGGATCGAATCCCGGCCCCGGCCCATGCGGACCCATGTGCTGAACTGGGGAGTTCCCCCAGTTCAGTTCTCTCTCTGTCTCTGTCTCTCTCTCTTGTCAAAAAACAAAACAAAACAATAAAGTCATATGTTGAGAAGACTTCTTAGAAATAAAAATGAAGTGATGTGCTTCTCATGCAGACCTTGGCTACGTGGCAGCTACTTGCCTGTGGAGGGAAGTGTGTCTCCTGAGGCCAGCCCAGCGCCCAGCGGAGTAGCTTTTAAACAAACAAGCCTGAGGTGGGAGAAGGTGTCAGGAAGCCAGTCTTTGCGAATTTCACGCCACTGTGTCTGATCTGCTTTTCTGACCTGCGCTGCTAAGCAGGTGCCACAAACCTTGTTCCTTTACCTGCCCAGTGATGTGACTTCTCTAAACTCAACCGCGTTTCCTCATTGTCCACATTGATGTCCGTAAAGGTGAGCTCCAGAGCGTGGGAGAGGAGCAAGGCCTCTGTGGGCTCTGGAGTTTTAGGGAAATTGGGGTAAAGCACAAGTAAACAGGGCTCGCCTCCTGCAGGAGGGACGACAGGAAGCTTTCAACATGCTAAAGGTAATGTTTCCAATCGTATTTGCCCTGAAGTTGCCCCTGCCTCCCTTAAGCAGCCGCCTACACCTGAGGTCAGCACACGCTGCAGAAGCCTCCCCAGCCCCTGGCGTCACCGGACCCTGGCTGCCCGTCCCCGGAGGTCCCTCCCAGCTTCCCTGTGATGACCTGCAGTCCCCCCGGAGTGCCACGTTCTGCTCCTTCTTCCCTCGCACAGTCTCTTCTATCTGCTTGAAGTGGCATTCTGCCACTTTATTGGAGGAAACCGAGGCTTAAGGAGGTTGAGAAGTTCCTTCTGGAATCTTCACACAGCCCTCTGGGCACCCAGCCTGCGTGCTTTCTGAGGTACCGCACACGGCGCGCTGCTAGCCCGGCCTTGCAGGGGGTCTGCCACGCTTGTCATCTCTTACCCGCCGTGTGTTCTGTCGTGCCAAGCTGGAGTGACTGTAAGGCTGTGAGTCGGGATGTTTTTCAGGCCGGAATGCTGACCCTGAATCTTTATTTGTGAACAAGTGTTGTCAGCTCCAGTAAAGTCACCTGAGGAAACCCTGTCCCGTCGTCTTCCTGCCATATTGCCGACGTCGTTCACAGCGTTTTTGGAACTCTTCTCCAGAGCTGCTTTTCGCAGAACATTCTTTTGAATATATTTAGTAGAGGAGTCTAAGGATAGATTCCATGTTTTTAGAACTAGACGTAGAACTGACTGAGGCACACTCGCTAAGGGCTTCAGCTGCTGGAGAGCACACAGCTGGGTGGGCGCCCTCCGTCTGGCCCTGGGGGCAGTTAGTTCTGGGAGGAGGTGCCCGTGGTGCCGGGTCAGAGTATCTGTTGTGCTTCCCCTGTGAGCCCCTAATGTCCTCTTAGTGTGGGAGACAAACTCCCCACTGTAGGTGGAAGCAGTGAGGGTGATGTCGGGCTCCCCATCCTGCTGGGTGAGGGTCTCTGCAGATTCATGTGGAGGGGGGGTCGCAGGCCCTGAGAGCAGCTGGATGCGTTTTCACCATCTTACCTCATACCTGTACGGCAATTCCAACATTGCCTCCTGGCTCGCAAAGCCTTTAATGTCTGCTATCTGCTTTTTAGGAAGACGTTTGCCCACCCCTGCATTAGAGTAATGGCTCTGAAATTTTCAGGCACCCCAATTGCCCTGGAGGTCTTCAAACACAGATTGCTGGGCCCACCCTCCCTTTCTGGTTCAGTAGGTGCAGGGTGGAGCTTCAGCATTTGCTAATCACCTCAATTCTCAGGTGATGCCAAAGCTGCTGGTCTTCAAGAATACTTCAATACCGTAGACTCACATACACACTCACTGTCATACACTCACGACACACACTCACACACACAGCCATACTCTCACACATAGCCATATACTCACACAATCACACAGTCATACACTCAGACATACAGACACACAGTCATACACTCACACAATCACACACAGCCATACTGTCATACATTCACACACACACACTTGGTTTCAAACATTGGACTGGGCAAAGGCATCAGTGTGTGCCCCGTGTGTACAAAACAATAGTTTACTTACATATTAGCAAGTATATTTTGTTGGCTCTCAGTTTTTGAAAAGGTGTCAACCCAGCTAGGGGTATTTTCTGGAATGATTTGTATGTAGTTTTGCAAAACTAGTTACAGCGATTTGTTGAGAAACTGTTTCTACAATAATATTTCCCACTCAGAATGGATTGCTTTCTGACTTCTTAAAAAAAAAATTGTTCATATTTATTCTAAAACTTCTATTAGCCTAAAATATCCCTAGCTCTGTCTTAGCCTAAAGGTATTTTTTGTTTTTTTCCCCTCTGCTGGGAAGTTGGAGCTAACATTTTCCAGCTGTGTTTGACATACCAGTTGGTGGAAAAATTCATCTTTATCAAGAAGGAAGCAACAAGAGACTTTCACTTTCACTCTTCCAGAATGTCTGTCTTTTTTTTTTTCTCATTTTTATTTATTTGTTTGTTTGTTTGTTTGTTTGTTTGTTTATTTATTTTTGACAGGGAGAGAGACAGAGACAGAGACAGAGACAAAGAGAGAACTGAACTGGGGGAGCTCCCAGCCCAGCACATGGTTCCGCATGGGCCGGGGCCAGGATTCGATCCCCGGTCCCCCGCTCTGCAAAGCGAGCGCCCAACCCACTGAGCCATCCCGGCTTCCCTCAGAATGTCTGTTTTAAAGTCATGATGTAGACATACAATCAGGTCAGAATGCCAAGTTAAAGAAAGACAGGTCACAAAACTGCATATTTAATCTCCAGTTTGTAATACAATGACGTAAAACGTGACTCGTGTAAACACCTGGTGCTTTAAGTCACAAATCTTAGCACTCCTTCAGATCAGCTATCCTGCCATGAGCAAGACATCAACGCCCGCTGACGGAATTCCACAAGCGACCCTTCTAAACTCCAACCCTTACGCTTAACCAGCAGGAAGATGACGACCAGGAAGGTAAGAGATGTGTGGCGGGAAGAGATCTCAGGCTCCTCGAGTCCATGTTGCCAACTTCCTTAGGGACAGGGGGCCACCAGCCCCTACGGGAACCCTTCCAACGACAGGCTGGCTCAGCAGCTGACCTCTCCCTCCTACCTGAGTCACAACCTGCTCTCCTGAAACCACCCTCTAGAGAGGAACAGAAGATATGTGTCACTTCCTCATCCCAGAGAAAGCTGCCTTCAGAAATGCCTTCTTCCACCCTCGCACCCCCAAGCTAAGGCGTCCTGTAGCCTCCCAACGACCTTCTACGAAGAGGTTTTCAGCTCTAAGAGCTTGAGGTTCCTCTTAAAATGCAGTTCTTATAGCGCAATGATGGGACAACCACCTTCTTTTTAGAAGCACTACATACTTCCCCAGCAAGGTCCCCGGTGACTCACCCTCGAGCACTCCTGTCATGTACTGGCTCCTCCTGAATTTGTGATCAACCAGAACCCCCCGGCTGTCTCACTGGGGTCAACAGGGCTCGGCCACATGACACCTAGACACCCCCACAGCGGTGCCGTCTGGTTTTACTACACTGCGTGTCCCCATGCCCAACCTGCCTGGGCACTGGGCAGGGTGACACCAAGGCCAAAGGGGACATCAGGAAGCACATCTGGTGTGCAACCTCGGCTCTTCTAACTGCTGGTTACACACCCTGTAAGTAGGTGCCTTCTCTGTGCCTCAGTGGCCTCACCTGCAAACGGAGTTACCAACAGCACCCAACTCACAAGAGCTGTTGTGAGGACTACATTAATGCGAAATGTTTATTCAGCCAAGTGCTTGGCCTATAACAGTCCTTCTTGAGTATCAGACTACTATTATTACTATTACAATCGGTAGGTTTCCATTCTCAAGTTTATGATCAGTATAGATGTACTTGCTTTTCTTCACCATGTGTTAGATCTCTTATCCTTTTCTTATCACAGAGATGGCATACATATATTGTGCATCCTGAATTTTACTAAATAAAGATCTCATCACAAGCTGCCTTCTTCATGTTGCTACATAACCACGATTCCATCAAGTAGTTATATGCCGGTTTCATTGCAAGAGGCTTTCCGTTTTTCACTAACACAGCAATACACAGAGCACCTCTGTGCATCCTCCCACATCCAGGTGTTTCTTTTTCTTGATGTGCACTGCCAAACTGCTTTCCAAAACCTCCATGCGCCAGTTTCCCATGCCGCAAAAAAGAATCAGGATGCCGCTTTCACCGTATTAAAAGTCTACATAATATTCTGTTCTGCAAACCCACTGTTTTCAGTCATTTCCGTGTTGTTGGGACTTCCTGTATTTCTAGTTTTCACTTCACAAATTGTTCTGTACACACACCTCTGATCACCTTGATTATTTCTCTTGGGTAGATTTCTAAAAGTGGTAGTATTGCATGGCAAAAAAATGTGTTTTTTTTTTACTTTTGGAACAGATTACCAAGTTGTGAACTGAGAGATTTTTATCTGGGATGATTCTAGAAATAAAGTTCTAAAAGCAGCTTTCTCCCATGGGATGCTCACAGGGGAGAGATCCTGCTGAGAAATGGGGATTATCTTTGACTGTAGGAAATTGCTTGTCCAGGGGTGGGGGTTGGGGGGCATGAGGGAGACCTGAAACCAGGCTCTGTGTGGGGCCGCCAGCCCCAGAGGGACGGCCTGCTCCACGTTGAGGTATGCGGATTCTAAGGTGAGGTAGCCTCACCTTAGAATGCGGCTCACCTTTGAATGGTGGCCACCAGGTCCCCCAGGGAGGGTCTTTGCGAAGCTGCTGCTGCAGAGAAAGCATGTCTCGTCTTAAATGCGCCCTTGGCGGAGCTGTCTGCGTGGATGGCCGCCCTGTGCCACATCTGCAGAGGAGTTTGCCACCGCCTGGCCTCAAGTGGCCAGTGGTCTGGCCAGGAACAGGGGGTGGAAGGGTCCTGGTGAGGGCGAGCCCAGGATGAGGCAGGATGGGCATCAGCTGCTCACTCCCCTGCCCATTCCCCTTCTCTCTGGCTGTGACACTTGGTGGTGAGGTTACCAGTGTGTGTGCTGGAGGATCATAACACGCGTGTTTGCTCAGAGCTGAGATGGCGCCGGTGTGGTGAGCGAATGAAGAAGTGGTTCCTGGTGTGGTTGGCAGATGACTGGCCAGCAGGATACCTGCGCTTGTTCCAGCTCGGCTGCGAATGAGCTGTCAGCACCCTCTCTGAGCTTCTGTTTCCTTGTCTGTACAGACAGGACTCGGGACCAGAACGCTTTTTGGCTGAAAAGGCCCAGAAGTGGGCATGAATGGCCCTCAGGAGATGGGCCATGAGGCCTGCGCTGCCCTGTGGTGGTTGTGAGCGTCAGGGGCCAGGTGGATACGGGCAAGGGCTTTAAAACAGAGAAAGCGTCCGCGGCCTCTGAACACACAGGACTCCTTCGTGTTCCCCTGGGGTTGACGCCGTCCTGTTCCAGCTGCTTCTCTGTCTGGACCTTCCTACCTGACCTTGGAGCTCCAGCTCACATGTCCCTTTCCCGGTGACTTTGAGTCCTCGGCATTTAGCTCATTGCCTGGCACTTTTCGGGCCATCAGGGCATGGACTGATGCTGCTTCTCCTAGTCGCGGGGCTGGAAGTAACGCATGAACGTCTGAGGTGGAAGTGGTTGAAGGTGGATTGGCTGTGGGACCCTCCTGTCCTTTGGCTGGGTCGGTGGCTTGCTTCCCCTCTGTGCTGTGACCTGTTCAGTAGGAGTAAAGGGGCCACCTCTTGCCCTTTTTGGGGCCAGTGATTATTGCTTGAACTACATGTCCGGGGCCTTCTTGATAGCACATTTTCAAAACAACAGAATCGAGTAAGCTCAAAAGCACACAGCAAAACCCAGCCTTTACTTCTCACCTCAGTATATGTACACGTTCACTGGCTTCATAACAGACTTTTCCATGACAGTCTCTCATTTCGTCCCTGGAATGGATTGGTGGAAAGCTTGGCTTTTGTGCAGTGAGGTGTGGGACATGGAGGGATGCTGGGGGAGAATCAAGAAGAAACAGGGTCTTCTCTATGGTCTCAGTGACTCAGCTTCTCATTTTCCTAAGTCCCTTCCACATCAGAGATTCTTAGATCTGGATCAATAAGAAGCAGAGTTGGACATGGGGAGGTTGGAAGAGTGAGCTCTTTTTAGAAGAACAGCTTTCACAATCCTGTAAATAAAAGCTGATGGCCCCAGTTTGGGTTCTCTCCAGAAATTTTATTCCCAAGCTATTTATTTTAGGTTCCTATTTTAAATTGTTTTTGGCAAAAAAATAGAGGCCCTCGACTATTTTCTGTTCTCTAGTAGGAAGATCTCAAACTGGGCGATTGAGAGCAGCCAGCCAGTCAGTTGACGTGTATTTATGGAGCGATTACTGTTCCGACAGTGAAGCACCACTCGGTGTTACGCGAAGACCTGGCGAGACATGAGGCTGTGGTCCTAATCAAGAAAAGCTTCACATTTGTTTGCAAGAAGAGAAATTTGTGTTAAAAACATCCAACTAGATCATCATGAAGAGGTTCCCACTGATCTGAGCTGGGATAGCTTGAGCATTAGAAAATGATTGGATCAACATACTTTAAATTCATGAGATCACGGTGATGATGATGATGATGATGATGATGAATATGATGATGATGACGATGACGACGAGCCAAGAAACTCATTGGTCGCCATTGGGGTTGCCGGGACTAACACATTATTTTAGAGATTTCTAGGGAAAGAACTTTATAAACATAGTCTACAGCAGGTGGTCAGTTGAGAAGCCCCAGGACGGCAGGGAGTTCCTGCAGGCTTCTTGGTGCTGGAATGTGGTGGAGTCTTGTGTTCTGTCTCCTCTCTGCCTGGGTGGTCAACTGTCCATGAAGAGAAGGTAGAAGGCAGGCACCTCCCCGAATAGGTGGCCAGGGGCTGGGAGGCAGCCAGCAGGGAGTGAACAGAGGACAGATTTAGCTCCTGTCCCATCTCTTACCAACTGTGTGGTCTTGGGCAAATCAGATAACCCCTCTGAGCTCCACTTTATTCAAAGATAATAGGGATGATAGCAGCACCTCATAGTGTTATTGGGTTAAACTGAACAAAAGGCTTAAAGGCTGCCTCATGGGCATTTACTAAAAGCGGGCTCCTGCCCCTGCCCTCTGAGTCTTCACTTGGACAAGCAGCTGTCGGGGGCCCTGGGCCAGGCATCCTGCTAAGGGCACTGCTTTGGCCTCTGTGTCCTGTGTCCCTCACCCAGTGGGCGACATCACCTGACATCTGCTTGTGGCTGTTGCTCCCTTCTGAAGCCACACGGGACCGGCCCACATCTTGACCACTGGTTTTGAAATAGTTAAAGAAGCGTGTGGTTGGAAAGGAGCTGCCCTTCTCTGCTGACCACATGTGCTGGGATTACACGTAGAGATGTAACAGATCTGTCTCTGAAGAGGAACTTAAACATCTAAAGCTGGGTGCTTTTGCTTTGGGTAAGGTAAGCTTATTTTCAGTGGTGAAACAAACCCTGGGTGTAGCAGAGCAGAATGGGCTCTTGGGTTTGAACCCGGCTTGGCCACTTTCTGGCCGTTTCCTAGCACAAAATTATTGGGTCTCTGTGCCCCCGTTTTTTTTGAGCATTATGAGAAGTAATACACGTCATATAAAACCGTTGTGAAGTATAGAGAAATCGTAAGTCGTTTGTGCATCTAATCAACATCTGTGCTGTCAGGTCTCTGCTGAGTGTGGTCAAACTCTGACCCTGACTCTCGTCTTGGATTCTTTCCTGGAGTTTCTCAGAGCAGGTTTTAGCCTTCGTGTGCCTGAGACATAGCCCCAGTGAGAGTGAGTGACTTCCCAAGGTCACGTGTGCTCCCTGGAAGGTGTATGACTGGAACCCAGGACCCTCTCTGCCCCGCAGGATCCGTGTGTGTCCTGTCTCTGCTCGTTTGCTGAGTGTAGTCTCAGATGCATTGGATTTATGCAGCGCTCTCAGGCCCTTTTCTGGAATGCGAAGGAAAAAAAGGAAAGGAAAACAGCTTGAACACTGAAATGAATTTTCTCTTGTGCTTGTTAGAGCATCCAATGCCACTGGAAGTCAAGGGCAAGGCGTGAACAGTGGGCACACCATCCATGGGGCGTAGGGGGCTGGCTCCAGAGCGAGGATTACCCACCACACTCGGTCCCTCCTGTGTCCCCGTTGCCCTGCCCAGCCCAGCCATGGGCATCAGCTGACAGTGGTTTATTTGCCTGGGAAATTTGGGAGAGTTCACCTACAACTTTACACTGCATGCCTGTCTGCCCTCTTTTGCCTTTAAAGTGGTTGTGCCATGTTTCTAATTGAGGTGATGAAAAAAATAGACATCAGGTATCTGTGCAAACAGAAGTTGTTTCATAATAGGCTGGCCAGATTCATTTAAGAAGGCCTGACCCAGAATTGAGGGGATTATATTCAACCACATTGAGTTACCAAGATTACCTGTGTCTTCTACTTCCACCTACATTTCTGAATCAGAGGTCTGAGACAGGACTCTGGCTTCTGCGGTTAGATGATGAAGATCCACGATGGTGTTGAGGTTGAGCGAGTGTTGGGAACCACTGCGCTGGAGACCTAGAATGCAGGCTTTTACTCTTTAAGGTGTTGCTTTGAGGCTTAGTGATAGTAAAGTACCATCAGATCGATGACCAGCGTTTGCTTTTTTGTTTTAAACAACACATGTGTTGTATTCTGACTAAAACCCAGACCCTGTCCTCTAACACATCCAGCATGTTGGAGAACACATTTAGCAGACAATTCCAATGTAACGTGCTGAGTGCAAGGGTGGGAAGGTGCTGCAGCCAGATCCCCAGCATGGGCGAGTCTTGGAAGACTTCCTGGAGGAAGGCTGCATGTGGGATACACAGAAGTCAGGGAGGGCAGAGGCCCAGAGGAAGTCAGCTGCCCTTGGCTGCCCCAGGCCCTTCCTGTGTCGGAAGGGGACGCTGTGGTGTGTGGCCGGGCAGAGCAGGATTCTCTCACTGAGTTGACTGGTGACTCCTGCCAGCCCGTGGGCCAAGGACAAGTCCCCGGAGAGCTGCAAGGCCTTGGGGTGGCCTCGGCAGCCTCATCCTGTGTGCTGGAGACTGGGGTTCATGGGGACCCCCTCCCTCCTGCCCCTAATGCTTTGGGACCTGTTGCCGGCACAGAGGAATAATGTCGCAACAGCAAAGTCATTTCCACTCCTGGAGCAACTTGACTTTTCTCAGATTTTTTGTTCTGCTAACGAGTTTGGTTTTATTCACAACTACGACCCTGGTGAGAAAGGAGCTGGAGAGATCCGGTCGTTAACTGTGCTTCTCACATCGCTTTTGCAGCTCACGTGGAAAACGAGGAGCAGTACACCCAGGCTCTGGAGAAGTTCGGTGGCAACTGCGTGTGCAGAGACGACCCGGACTTAGGCAGCGCGTTCCTGAAGTTCTCGGTGTTTACGAAGGAGCTGACGGCGCTTTTCAAAAACCTGGTAAGCGCCCTTACACACCAGCATGCCGCTGCGGGCGGTGCGTGAGAGGCACCCGGTGCCTGCAGGAAAGGGAGCTCAAAAGAGGATGGGAATGGATCCCACAGATCATGGGTACTGAAAGGAATTGTGTTTTCTGTACACATCAGGCCACTTCGGAATAAATTTCACAATTGTCATTTTTACTCTAATAGGATCTTTAAAACTCAGCTCGACATTTTGAGTGTGCACAGCTGTGGTGCAAAGAGTGCAAATGCATTCATCTTTTTAAGGGCCTCAGACTTCAGTTTTTAATCATTTCTAAACTGTGCAGAATAGTCTGTTTCCGGTCATAATAGTCGGCATTGAAACTTATCATATTTAATAAATGTGATGTAGACCCACCTGCCGTACCCAGCAAGGTGATTTGTAATGAAAGTGCAGAAATGACTGAATATTTAAAGGCCTTTTACTTTCCCAAATGCAGAGCCGAAAAAAAAAGCCTCCCTTTTTAAGTGAGTGGACGTTTGGGGCTGTCCTTGCCTGTGGGAGCTGCTTGGGAATGTGGGTGAATGGCGTCCTTTCTTGGGCTTGGCAGCTCCGTACTGTTCTTGTTCTCGTGGTGGGAACAGAATTCTGAAGTGGGCCGCCCACCAGGGTGCCAGTGCCCGGGCCGCTGGTCTCCCACAGGGGGGTGGACACGGGGGTCGTCTCAGCATCGCTTTCCTGTTGTTTTCTTCCTCAGCTTCTTCGAAAGGTCATGGACGACCAGACCAGGTCAAGAACTCAGTAATGCTTTGTATGTAGGTCACCAACAACAGTGTCTTTTTTATTTCTCTTGTCAGCAAGCTCATAACAAGTGAACAACATAGCTCCCCATTCTTGAAATGGTGGTGGTGGCCGGTTTGTAAGTCTGGCCCTAGACGGGCAGAAACAAGGGAACAAATGTGTGAGTTCATAACCGGAAAGGGGGGGAGCCAGACGGGGTCAGGCTCTGAGTCTCTCTCCCTCGATCTCTTCACTTGCAAAATACCCCAGTTGGAAATGGTAGAAACAAAAAGGCGCTGCTGTGCTTAAGTGTCTTCCTTGGGCCCCAACCAGGTCAACCGCGCGCTTGCTGAGCCGTGGAGCTGCGGGCCCCTGTCCACCTGCTCCCTGGACACTGCGAGTCATGTTGGTTTGGGCCTCACCCTGAGTCAGCTAGGACCTTTTTTAAAAGAGCTGCGTAGACGCTGGCGTGAGGGGGCTCTCATAGTGGAAAAGGCAGCCTGCCGCTGACCCTCCGGCCCCTCGTGGGCAAGCCCCTGCCTGGTGCACAGCTGCCTCCGACTGCTCAGTGCCTGACTCTTACATATGTATGAGCAGCCTCCAGAATGAAAGGGTTTACTAAATAAACAAAAAAGGAAACAGCCAATGACAGAGCAAAAGAAAACTCTAAAGAAGCAGTTTTAATTCCTTAGAGAAATCAGAATAGACGTTGTATCCAGAAGGGAAGAGCCGGGTGCAGATTGTGGTTATAAAGGGGAGGGGGAGCAATTCATGTAAGAAAATACAAAATTAAAACTGAGAAGGTTTGGAGTAGGAAAAATCTCTCAGTGCATCAAAGAGACAAAAAAAATAACTCGATAAAAAGAAAGAAAAACAAAAAAGTAGGAAATGGGTGAAGGACAAGATGAAAGTTAATCCGCAGGCCCAGAACCCAACTGGCAGGCTTTTCAAGAAGAGAGACTAGAAAACCAGAGCAGGACGTCATGAATGTGACAGTTGCAAAGACGGGTTCTCCTACGGAAGGATCCATGTCTCCAAGTTGAAGGACTTTGGAGTGTCCAGCACAGTAGGGAAGGGGCCCATCCCAAGGCATCTCCGTGTGAAACCAGCCAACGCCCCAGAAGACCCTGACTGCTTCCGGAAGCACGTAGAGGCCTAAGCAGCGACGGCATTAGAATTCTCGAAGTGACACCGGAAATTCTCAGGCCTGCAGCCACTGCACTGGAGCCCTGGGGAACATCATTCTAACCTGCAGTGACACCCAGCCCGCTGAGCAGAGTAGTAGCGAGATCGTCAAGCGTGCTGGGCTCCCACTCGTCACGTCTGCAACTCCTAAAGGGTGTGCTTTGGCCAAGTGAAGAGGGAAGCCAAGGAAGAGGAATTGTGCAAATTGGGAAACAGGATCCAACCAGGAAGAAGCAGGGCAGGGATCCCAGGAGGGGGCACCGGAAGCCCCAGCGGGGCGACTGGGCAGGTGGTGGAGAGGGCAGGCAGCTCCGACACTGAGAGGCAAGAGGCCGGATCTGTCCCCCACCCCAACAATCAGCTCTTTTATCTTCGTTCTGCTGATCTCAGCCACAAATGAAGGTGATGATGCCATACAGGATATCGCAGATTGCTTTTGCACATCTTAGTTTACTTAATCCTTACAACAATCCAGAAGGCGAGGCAGCGTTATCCCCACTTTACAGATTGGGTAACTGAGGCTCTGGGTGGTTTACAGAGCCAGTCTCTCGGGAGGGCTCTGAGTCCTTGCCAGCCTCTGGACGTGTGCCTCCAGGTGTAGCAGGGCCCTCCTGCAGCTCCACCCGGGGGTCCTGAGTCAACAAGCTTGGACTCAGGGACCGGCATGAGCAGCTGCACGGGAACCAAGGGCAGGGCCTGGACGTGTGACCGACATGCCCACACCCCGTGGCTTTGTCCCTGTGTGCTTGCAGGAGCCCTGCAGGCCCGGCTGCCCTGTTTATCTGTGGCACGTGAGTTCTCAGTGGGCACACGGTGCAGTGGGGGGCTGCTTGCCGCTAGCTCACGCCGTCCTCATGAGAGCGTACGAGGCAGCTTGTACAGCCTTCATCTTGCCGGGCTCCCAGCTAGCAAGGGACAGAGAGGGGAGTCCAACCGGCGTCTTAAAACACCAAACCCACACTCGTTCCACTGGGGTATTTAAACTCCTTGGGGGGGAAATGACTGACTAGCAGGCAAGGCCACTCAGGGAAGAGTGCAGCATAAAGGGATACGGGAACTGATGGCCTCCGTTTCCTCATCTGAAAACAAGGAAGGGTCGGCATCAAGGAGAAAGGGATCGTGGGATGGGCATCTTGTAAATGAAAAGCCCAGCCCATGGGTCCTGTGTCCTTGTCCCTATGATGTGCTAACTTCTTAGTGACGGGTGATAATCTCTTGTCCGTGTGCATTACTTCAGTTGCAGCTTTTACTTTGTGGAGTTAGGATCCTTGATCCTATTTCCTGGACAAGATTAGGGAGAGAGTAAACCTCTTGTTTGTGCCAAAATGAGCTTCCACCAGGCTGGCTTTTCCAGGCCACTGCCGGTGCCGCGCGGCTGTTGCTGAGAGTGAGCTGATTATAAGAAAATTCTCCTTTTTTGGTATTTTGTATATCACTTATTCCTATTTTTGGTCACATCTGTCTGTCCTATCTCTTATTTTTAAAGCCTTACTTTCCCCCAGGCCTTTAAAAAACATTTCGGTTCTGTGTGGCTAAGATTCTCAGTTCTACCTCCTGTCCAGAGAGAAGAATAATTGCCACCGACCTGTGTTGTGGCTGAAAGAACGTTTATAAAGCTGTTGGAACTTCTCCAGAGAAAGGCCAGCTTCATATGAAGTGAGATTTTGTAGCTACTGGGGCGAGATGCTCACCTTCGAATTCTCTCTGCAGTCGTGCCGGAGAAAGGGCGAAGCGAGGCCGCTCCAGAAGCGTTACGTGTGTGAAGTGAAGCTGGTTACAAAGCCCGCCCTTTTCCTCTTACCACATGCAAGTACACATTCTGGAAAGATTTTCCAAGGGCCACTTCTGTGCTGAGAAGCGGCCTTTGAATGAACGGCTGCATTTGAGGGCATGTTTCTGAAAGGTTGGTGACAGGCGTGTCTGTCTGGTTGCAGAGCACTGGGAGTGAAACGTGTCCCCTCAGTCCACAGAGCCTGCTCCAGCTGGTCAGGGGATGGACACCCAGTGTGCGACCCAGGGGTGCAGGAATTTCACTTCACTCACATTGAAAGAGGAACTTGAAAGTTCTACCAACCAACATGCACATAAGTCATGCCGTTTTTTACAGAAATGGTCGGAGTTGGGAGACTAGGCACAGAGTGAAGAGCTAGTAAGGTTCTCCGGGCTGTGAGTGGTGGCCAGTGGCTTTGTCCAGGTGGCTGTGTGCAGGGCCTGCCTGAGGGCATTGCTGCCACCCGGCTGCATGGCTGGTCGCAGGCAGCAGTGTCACTCCAGGGCTAGGCGTGGGCTGATGCTCTATTGATACAGCTTCTCACGCTTCACGTGCAGGTCTGTCTACCAGAGGCCCTCACTCAGCTCTTCCCCCTCCCAACTCCCTTCATTGAAAATGCCTTATATTTTACAATGCTTTACTTTGTAAAACAATTACTATTATTAAACTAGGCACCGAGCATAATTGCAAGCTTTTGGGGTGGAAGACCTGCCGTGGTTTGGGGCATAAATGAATGAACTGTGCTGAAATCTAGAGAAACCCCCAGTGGCTTGTACACGAGAGGGTGCCAGACGATGGCTTCCCACTTCCGCCGCCTGCTCTCTGTATTCTGGCGCTCTTTTCCCGAGCCGTCGCCGTGTGTCCTGCTGTCTCCAGCACCGTGCGCTGGAACGCAGTATGACTTGGCTTGTTGCCCGCGTGCAGAGGAAGAATGTGCGAGGTTTCCATGAGGAGGGCTGGGGGCCGGGACTGCTCTTCTAGGGGAGCAGAGCTTGTGGATAGGCTGATGGACAGCTACCTGGGACATTAAGATCCTCTCTGCCACTGATATTATAATCTGGCCGAATACAGTGGAAAGGTCTTTTCTTTTAGGTTCACAAGACTTCAGCACTAAGCTACTTGCTACACTCAGATCCCTGACCGCTGCGAAAGCATAGCCTCTTGTTTGACCAAAAACAACAGAAGCCATAAGGCCAGGGTCAGATGTTGTGGTAGCGTGGCCACGTAACACGTGTAAACTTCGGTGCTGTGTCTGTGTTTTGGAACGGCAGTGCCACCTCATTCATTGTACAGTGACTTCAAGAGGTCAGAGAAAGTGGAAAAAGCAATGCAGGGAGAAGAGGGTGGGGCCGGGCCTGGGTGGGAGGAGAGCTTATGGGAGAGGCCAGGGCAACTGGGCGCTGGGCCAGGCTCTAGGGCCACAGGGGGTAGGGAGTGCTTGTTACTCCCCTCGGGCTAGAGAATAGAATGTACTGTGTGCTGTGATGGTCACTGCCCTGAGGTGGGCATTCACTCCCACCTCTCCAAGGTTCCGGGGGTGGAGGGGGCAGGGGAGTCCAGTGGGCCACATCCCAAGGTGTCCACCTGCACACAGGCACAGTTGCAAGGTTTATAAACATGTGTGCTGCACATATTTTCAAGACGTGCCAGCTGCACGGAGGATGAACATTTGAAAGCACTAATGAACTCAAAACAGGTTTGTTTTCTTTGGTCATCGTGTGATTTCTCCATTGCTGGCTGTTAAAAGGACAACCGCTGCAATGTAGGGGACCTGAGACATGTTAAAGAATCATTTATTTACCATACCTGAATGTGGACTGGGGGAGTGGAGGGTGTGGTTGGAGGAGGAGGGCCGGCTGCGTCCCTCAGCAGAAGATAAAATACTGAGGAGGGACCTTGGAAAGATGGCCGTTGGCTAGGCTAACTATAGCTCCCACTCCCCCAGCTCCTTGTCTATCTTTGTTAGCTATCAGCTGTGACATTAGCATAACCAGCTTCTCAATCTCTGACTGCCCTGCCTGCCTGCCCCACCCACTGAATCATTTATTTTTCCTTGTGAGATTACAGACCTTGACTTCTTATTGAATCACCTTGTCAGATGAGGCCGGAGCTGTCTGGGCACAGGGATGTGCAGTCACCCGCTGGCCGTGGCTCCCGTCTCTCGTGGCCAGAACACGAGTGCTGCTCATGCAGCTGTGGGCCTCCGGCTGCCCCAGCGCCGGTCCCTCCTGGCACCATCTGGGCCCAGGGCGCACGTTCCCAGCGCAGGCAGACCACAGCCGTCATTTCCCGGGCTGCGCACCCTGACTGCACGCCTGTGTGCTGCCGAGTGTGTAAGTGCAACGGGCAGACCGGCTGGCCGGCCCGGAGCGTGGGAGCCATAGCAGTAAACCCATGGCGGGGATTCTGTGTGTTCGTAACAATTTGCTTAAAAAACCCAGATGTATGGAGGTCTATTTTACCTGTAAAATTCACCCATTTCAAGTGTGCAGGCCAGTCATTTCTAGTAACTTTACCAAGTGGTGCAGCCATCACCATAAATTAATTTGGAGACATTTCTCCCTCTTACCCCCCTCCCGCCCCCACACACCAGAAGGTCCCTCATGTCCTCTTACAGTTAATCCCTATTTCTACCCCCAGCCCTAGGTAATCACTAATCTAGTTTCCATCTCTTTTGCAATAGTTTAGCTAATTATTTTCTAATTAGAGAAGTAATGGTTTCCTATTTTAGTAATTTGAATGACTCCAAAAAGAAAAATGGACTGGAATGAAGGCCAGACGCCCTTAGCTGATCACCATCCAGACGGGTCTTCTCTCCACTCAGGTGTTGGGGGCCCCCACGGGGGTGCCTGTGCACACCCCTCCACCGCCCCTCCCAGCAGGACAAAACTCTCCCCGTCTTTATCACGTCACCCCTGATCTGCAGAGATTTCCCTAGTGTCCAGACTAAAAGTAATTTTCTCTTCTTGGAAATTCCCTAATGTTTTATTTATGGCTCTTGGGGTTTTCACGTGGCAGTTTGCTTACTGAAATATGTGCTTTATCTCCCCGATTAATCCATGAGTTCCTGAGGATGAAGGTCCTGCCTAATTCATCTTTGTGTCCTAACCCCTCTGTCCCTCTGCAGCCTTATCTCCTGTCACTCCCTAGGGGCCCGTGGGCCTCCTGTGAACCATCCATCACAATTGTAATGGCTGCTTAATGTCTTGTTCACTACTAGGCTGGGGGCCCTCTTGTCACCAGTGTTTAGAATGAAAGCGAGCCGGCCAAGTGTGCTTAGAGATATCCATAGATACTCTTCTCAATGTTATTAATACTATTTCACTCTAGATACCAAAGCTTAAGTTTAACTCTTCTTACCCTAATACCTGTCATCAGTATATTACCGTAGCTCCTATTTGAATTAAAAAATGAAGTCCTAACATACATGTATATATACACCAAATTGTGATTGATGGTCTTTCCCCTGCTGTGGAGAATCTTGTTTTTCTCACTTATTCATTCATACACATGCTTACCCACATTCCTCGTGAAAACCTACACTAATTCTTCCTAGAGTTATGAATTTTTTAATCTGCAAGCATCTTGTTCTCTCTTTTTTTTTCCCCGCCAACCCACTGTGAACTGAGGTGTTCTGGCCCGTTTGGCTCACTCAGCGCCCCCCGCCCCCGGCAGCTAGGACCCCTCTTCCTGCTTTCCTGCCCCCTGCCTTGCACGTGTCTTGGCTGCTCCCCAGGCTGCCCACACCGCTGCCCCCGGCCATGGTTCCGTGCGACCATGTGGATGAGTGGGCGCTGTGTCCAGGCTTAGTAACTGGGACAGTCACCTTCCCAAGCCCAGGTCGCTCCAAGCCAAAGTCACCTCTTCTTTTCAGAAGGAGCCATTGGTAAACTATGCTGCATGTGGTGTGTCTTAGACCTTTTGTTTAATTCTTGGTGTGTATGGATTGATGGCGAGAGACTGATAAGATGAATGCAGCATCGAACCTGTCAAGGGCCTTCAGACATTTTTGTAAAAGAGAAAATACTGGAGGATTTGGGGAGGAAGAGAGGAGTCGTTTCCTGCTGGGAGATTCGGGATGGTTAATAGAGAAGGTGGCATCTGAGTAAATCCCGGTGGGGGAAGGATGGGGACAGCATGGGAACACAGGGAAGGCACTTCAGCTGAGCACAAGCTAGACTCAGGGGAGCAGAGAACAGCAGAATTCTGTTGGCTGGACATGAAGATGAAAAGTGACGAATGAGGTTGGACTGTGGGGGGTCTCGGGAGTAAGTTAGTCTTTATTAGGTTGGGGAAGCTGTTGCCTCTGTCCAGAAAAGGGGTGAGGCCCCCCGCCAGGAGCTGGCAGTGAGAATGGAGGAGGGAGTTTGGGGATGTGCAGCTGGTCGGATAGGGTGGAGTGGAGCAAAGAGAGGAAAAGGCTCTGAGCCCCATGAACAGGAGGCCACTGGGAGATGGAGGGGGCAGGGAGGGCGTGGGGTAGCGGGCTGCCTGGGGTGCACACAGTTACCAGCGTGCAGGAGGAAATTTGGGCCAGGATGTGGGCGGGGCCTTGGGCAGGCCTGCGCCCCTCAGCGTGTTTCTTCCCGCCGCAGTTCGCAGTGGAAACCCAGGTGCGTTTGCTGTCAGGGATTATTCACCAGCACAGCCTTTAATTTGTCACCATCCTTCCAGTCATCCAGAGCCTTCTCCTTCAGCTCAGCTTTTCAGTATTTAAAATTTTAGCTCCTAAGGCTAATTCGAGCAGGTTGTTGCGAATGGCATTTCACTTGGAGGTACGCCAGGTGCATGACAAATGTTGAGTTGTTTAAGCCTAGGACAAAAGTTATCCCAAAAAAGGAATTTCTGGAATGAGAGTCAAAAATTGATCGCTTATTTGGCGGGATTGGTGGTTAGCGCAGGCGCTATTATATACCTTACCAATATGTCTCAAGTAAATTTCTTTCTCCATTTTAACATTTAATCTGCTGCATCGTGTACAGCAATCAGATCCCACATTGCCTTAAAAAGCGTGCCTTTATTTGGCCTTTCTTTTCCAGGTAAATGTTCCTTTGCTCCATTGTAAGAATAAATGCATGAGCTTCTGAAGTTCTTACTCTCGTCATTCTCCTTGCTCCTTGCAGAGACCAAAGTGGGGCACTGCCCCAGGGCCCCAGCTGTGCCTGCGGGCAGTTGCGTGACTTACAGGAGTGTGGAGTGACGGAGCCTGGGGAGACGAGCTAGATCTGAGCTTACCTCCCGTGGGGTTCAGAACACAGGGCTCAGTGCACGAAGCTTCTTCCTCACGGAAGGTCTTTCAGTTTACTCACATTTGCAGGGGGAAGCGGCCTTCCTTTCACTGGGTGATCTCTGAGTGTGTCAGGAGGGCTTGATGCTGCTTGATATAATCCCTGGTGACAACTTGTTAAACTACTCGTCTGGACTTCTTGATCCAGGGAGGGGAGCGGGGACCTTCCCACGTCTGGCCCCTCCTTTCCTGTCTCCTTTCCCCAGAAACACACACACTCATGTCTTTTGTCATTCTCAGCAGCCACGCTCTATACACGTTCATAGACAGAAGCCCCCTTACTTTTGTTCCTCCTCTTCGTTCCCCCTGTTGGGGGTGATGCTAAGGAGACTGGCGTCTGGAAGGGGGGAGGGGAGAACTGATCAAAGCACAGCCCCGGGGCCTCCAGTTTGAGGAGGAAACAGTGTTTTTTTCTCTTTCAGTATCTTTATGTGGTTCTCTCATTGATTGTTTTTTGAAATATTTTTCTCCATTGTAACGGTTATTTCTTTGCATACTTGATAGCTTAATAATAGGAGGTTATTGTGGAAGACAAATGTAGACTTGTCATTAGTTGTTTCCGTTTGTAAGAGTGGATAAGGTCAACACACTGTGCCGGTCAGCTTTGAAGTGAAGGTTAATTAACACCCAAGATCTCTAATAATGTGCTTGCTGTCCTAACTTCAGACGAAACAGGGCGTCGAATGAGAATATCCTTTCTGTTTTTGTTTTTTAGATTCAGAATATGAACAACATCATCTCCTTCCCGCTGGACAGTTTGCTGAAGGGGGACCTGAAGGGAGTGAAAGGGGTATGGCGTCGCGGATCCTGCTTGTGGGGGACCGTGTGTTACCGTCATGGTCACGTGGCCTGTCAGGGAGGCAGCCCCGTGGCTGCATGCCACTGGGCAGGACAGCCTGGGGGTGGCCTGGGGTCAGCGTGGTAAGGGGAGGAGGCTGTGCAGGGGGAGAAACGCCTCGTGGACTCGTCCGTTGAGAAGGGTCTGGCTTCCCAGCACGAGTGTCACTGGCCGACCCCCTGGGAGCAGGATCCCTGCAGGGATGTGGTCTCCTGACCAGAGACCCTGCACCGAGGGGCTCGACCCGACTGGATTCTCCTGTCCTCCAGAGGGGGCTGGTTGTTGAGGCCTTGCCACGCGTGAACACGTGAGCGTGTGTTTCACGAGTGCGTGAGTGAGGAGCACTCTGGGCTCCAGGGGTGTTTGGGTCCCAGGTGCTGAGCACTAAGTTGCTTTTGCCCGTCACTGTCACCAACAGATGTGTCCGAGTTCTGGGGAGGCTGAGTTGGTGCTTGGATCTGCACATCTGGGCGCACCTAGAGGCCAGCTTGGCCCATCTCAGGGGCCTCTGCAGGGAGAGGCCTCTGATAGCTCCTTGGTACTGTGTGCCAGGAGAGCCGCTGGGACAACAGGAATCTTGCCAACAGGAATCTTGCCTGTTGTCCGCTTGGGACCTGGAGGGCACTTAGGCCAATTAGCCAGAGGAGCCAGAGGGAAGGGCACACGAGGCGGAGGGAGGAGTGACACGCACCGGGGCTGGTAGCGCAGGGAGGCTGTGTCTGCGGAGGTGCTGGGGTGGGCTGAGGCTACGGGACAGGAAGGCCAGACCACAGAGGGCCTTGGTGCCGGGCTGCGAAGCTGGGGCCTGGTCACAAGGCCGACAAAGAGCCAGAATGAATGCATAGCTGAGCCCTGCCCCTGGATAAGAGTTCTCTTCCAGAAGAACCCTGTTAAAGGGCCGTGACTAGGCAGCAGCTACCCTCGACGGGGCTCGGTGCACTTCCAGCCGGCTTCATCTGAGAGCCAGAGGGCCTCGGCCTCAGGCCATTGGGAGCCGTCAGAAGTGAATGGCTTCCACACTCTTATTGTTGGGGCCCAAATCAGGGTTACAGGCATTGGGGAGATCCCTGTATTAATAGAAAAAGTCAGAGTCCCTTTACTTGAGAGAGACACAGAAATACTTGCCGATTAAATGTTAGGTCTCTCTGGGTTTAATTTCAGGATAGTCCTAGGCAGAGGGTAGGGTGCGGGTGACACAGGATGGGCCGTAAGGTAATTAATATTTTACTTGTTGCCTGTGG
The DNA here is from genome assembly GCA_004027555.1 of Craseonycteris thonglongyai. Classification (NCBI taxonomy): domain Eukaryota; kingdom Metazoa; phylum Chordata; class Mammalia; order Chiroptera; family Craseonycteridae; genus Craseonycteris; species Craseonycteris thonglongyai. The sequence continues at coordinate 29,174 of PVKE010012137.1, forward strand.
GAGGTGGGCACGTGACACGAATCTTCTCAGTCTTCTCTGTGCATTTAGTATGTATATTCTATAGTAAAATTATTTACAAGAGAAAGCAAAAAAGGAAGTGCCACCAGTAGTCTAATTAAATGCTTGTACTCGCTAAGCTTTTTATTTTTTATGGGATCACAGACATCATTTATTACAGAGATTAATGCTCCCTTCAGGACCAGTCTAGGGATAAGCACATTTCTTATCTTCAAGTTGATGATTTAGTCTTGTTGAATTCATGTCTCTCTGTTTACAGGATCTGAAAAAGCCTTTTGATAAAGCTTGGAAGGACTATGAAACCAAAATGTAAGTGTTTTCACTTAAAAAAACAGACATGGGTAATTTGAGATTGTAGTTTTCAAGCGAGCTTTTATTGCTTCAAGATATTGTCTTAAGTAAACCTTAACCCAGGAAAGAATTCACCTAAAACCACGTTGCTGTGGTCTGTTGTGACGCCAGATGTTTTTATACCTGGTGTCTGAATTTGGCGACATTAACCTCTTTAAGCAGGTTCTTCTACGTCCCTTTTATTGTGTGAAGGTGGTTACAGAATGCCATTTTCGGGGCAGTTCATTGAAGGACGTGAAGGCCAGTTTCCCTAGAGGTCTTTCTTTCCTTCTTTCTCTGGATACTTTCTCCATTTTGTCACCGCTGGTGACAGCAGCAGCGTTCGGATTCCATCTTCCAGGTGATTTGTGAAAGCCTTCTGCTCTTAGCTTGTGTCCCTTTTTCTCTGCAACTCCGGCCCCTTGGTTTTAGGAAAGGACAGAAAAGAGAGCTTGTTAGAGCACTCTCCCCTTCGGTTTCACGTCGTTGCTTTGTCTGCCGATGCACACGAGGAACCAGCCAGCTGATTTTGGGGGTGCACCAGCCTCCCCCAGGTTCAAGGCTCCTGCTATTGGTTGACTTCAGGCACTTGTCACATATCCCATCGCAGTTTCTTATTCCTAGAATGGAGAGGATTGAGCTGACTAGAATTGGGCGGGATTGTGGGATAATGGTTTCAGTTACTTCAAATACTTGAGGAATAGAAAATTGGGTAATAATGTTGAATATTCTGTGTGGAAGTAGAAGCTTCAATACGAAACCATCTGGTAAAGTAGGAAATGTTGAGAAGAAAGCCATTCCCAATGTAACTGTAAGTATGTAATTGGTTTGATTGTGTTTTGTTTATTTTGCCAGCCTGAGGTGTCTGTTCAGTGGTAAAAGATCGCAAAGCTGAGACAAGGAATAGCAGACCTTTGATTCTTGTTCTGTTCATAGAAATCCATAGTTTCTGCACTCTCGGTTGGTTAAATCCCAGATTCTGCTTCACTAATGGCATGCATGGAAGCACAGAGCATGAACTAGAAGGCCTCGAAGGCTCCGGCTTGCTATTCCTGGCCCTGTAGCTCCCTTCCTCAGCATCCCACTGCAGTCCAACAAGTAGGGAAAGGATCACCATTCCTACTTTACGGACAGGAAACTGAGACTTGGTGGCAATCGAGCCACAGCCAGGAGATGGCTTTGCTGACTTGCATTGAGCTGCTCTCGACACCACCCTCAGGTGTCTCAGAGGATGTCCTTCGGTGCGGCCCAGAGCTGAGGACCGGAAGAGGCTTCTGAACAGGGTTCCTGAGAGAGTCTCCTAGTTCTGAACGGGGAATGGGACCAAATTCTGTAACATCAAGACACATATAGATAGGGTGAGGACAGAATTACTCACAGAATCTCAGAATTTGAGATCAGGGGAGCAGCACCCTTTAAAACATGAAGTAACCCTACCCTTTACCCATTAATATGTGAAGTCTATTTATCCCAAAGGCCTTGTGATGGGTAACAAACAGGCTTAAGACGCCCTGGGGGTCCGGGGCACTAGTTCCATCCCTGGTGACCACAAGGGTGCCTGACCTGTGGACTGTGTCTTGATCCAGTAGAGGTGACGTAATTGTAGTCCCGGGACCCACGGGCCCTGCAGTCCCTTCCTGCCCCCCTCCCCCGGGTGTGAGTTCATTTAAACAACATCCCCACCAAATGGGCATCTGTTTGTTTATATTCTTACTCATCCACTTGCTGAGTACCTGCTGCATGCCCAGTACTGTGCTTCAACACAGAATACAAGAGTTAGACACTACAGTTCTTCCCTCTTAAAAGCCTGCCCCTCCCCACATAATGGGGGAACACTCGAAACCAAACATTTCGTTTTGAACAACTTTCTAAGAATTGCCGTCTGACGCCTTCCGGTGTCTTCCGCGAGGCCCCACAGGAGCCTCTATACTTTGCTCCTTGCAGCAGCCTCTGTACTTTTGAGTGCTTTTTTTGGTGGGTTTTGGCGAGTCTCCGTTTCTCCAGAATAACAGTTCAGTGACTGTTTCAAGTCCATCTTAACTGCTGTGATGTCCTGGTCCCTCTTTTTGGGACACGCTGCAGTCGGTCAGGTAGAGCCTGAGCTACACACTGGACGTTTGTGGCACAGCTTAGGCATGAGGTAGGCGTGGAAGGAGCAGCGGTTAGAGCTGAGAAGGCCGTTGGTTTTCTCCTGCCACGCTGGGCACTGCCCTGGGCGTGAGCAGGGAGCGAGTCCGCAGGCGGGGAGTTGTCACTGTCCACTCGGTGGGCCCTGGCATAGGCTGCTGGCCCCGAAGGAACCCAAGGAAGGGCGAGACTCTGCCACCCCCAGCCCAGATCGGGCATGAGGTAGCTGCTTAGGAAGGATTTCTAGACACTAAAAAAAAGAAAACCAAGTTTGACATTTTTTTATGACCAAATGTGTTTTCCTTCCCAGTAAGCTGAGCAGCTGGTGTTTCTCGGGGATCGTGTGTCGCGCAGGCCGGGTGGCAGGACCCCCGCAGGGCCGTCCAGCCTGGGGCGCGTGCGAGAGGCCGCTGATTGTCCCTTTTCACCTGTAGAACCAAGATAGAGAAGGAGAAGAAGGAGCATGCCAAGCTGCACGGGATGATCCGCACCGAGATTAGCGGGGCTGAAATCGCTGAGGAGATGGAGAAGGAGCGGCGGTTCTTCCAGCTGCAGATGTGTGAGGTGAGGCTGCCGGGTGGGTGGGCTGGCCGGCCGGGGGCGGGGCCGGGACTATGTGGGGTGGGGCCTTGGGGCGGGGTGGGCAGCGAGGCCAGCACAGCGGTGGTGCAGGTGGCCTCCCTGCCAGCCAGCTCCTGCAGGAGCACCCTGTCCTGAGTTCAGCGGCCTCAGAGAACAGCAGATGCCCTGCTGGACTCTCTGTGTCCGATTTCCGTTACTGGGGAGCCTTTGTCTGCTGGAGGGTGGGATCCGTGAGTCTACCACCAACCTTTTATGGAAGGCAAGGGGAAACCTAAATGAACAACCTCCCTACATGGTTTCTAAGGAGGCGTGTTGGTTCCTCTTGGACCAGTAGAAGCAGTGGCGGGACAGGCAGTGAGAAGTCAGCCAGGAAGAAACGCAGCTTGTCATCTGTGCCCTGTTGTCCTCTCTGTGAGCAGGTGCATGTCACAGGGAGCCAGGCCACCTGCCTCTGGAGGTGCCTCCACCTGTTCAGTGGGAGGAGGCCTGGCCCTGGGGTGCCCTCTCTGCTCCCTTGTCCTGCAGCCTGAGCCCTGCCTTGCAGAGGGGAAATGGCAGCGAGAGTGCATGTGAGATACTTGTTCACGGGTCTTGAGCTCAGGTGTCCAGCCAGCTCTGGATTCCCTGTCAGCAGTAAAGAGCAAAGCTGACCCACCTGGGAGGTTTAGGTTTTGAAATGTTTGTTTGCTAATTACGGCAGGAACTTTGCCTCTTTAAATGTGTACCTTAGGACTGTATTTAAGTGAGTTTTTATTCCTGATACAAACTCTTCAGCGATCAGCCGAGGAGAATTAATCCCAGGATCAGAGCTGTAATAGTCATCTGATTCTAGTGTAGGCATTCCAGCTCTCTCCTTTGGTTTTTGTTTGCATGGAGTTTCTGTTTCATTCCTTCTATTTTCTCCCTCTGTGTCTGAATCTAAAGTGTTTCCTGTAGACGTTATTCAGTTGGATCACATTTTTTTTATTCAGTCTCTGCCTTTTCATTGGGATTGTTTGATCTTTCACATTTGGTGTCACTATTGATGTGGTTGCATTTACATCTGTTTTACTTCTTTTTTTCTTTTTTATGTTTCATGTCTTTTTTGTTTCTCTCTTCCAACCCTTTGCCACTTTGTTTTTCATTAAGTGAATACTGTTCAGAAAGTTAACTAAGCTCAAAGTTGTTATTGTACATGGGAGAGTGCATGTTTCTATACCCACGTTGTATAAACAGATACCGTATATATATATGATACCTGCCTGGCCTGTTTCACATTGAGTTGGAGAAATCAGCCCCCAGGTAGCGTGAGGCAGAACGAGAAAACTGCTGGGGTTCTGCCCACACAGGGATTGGCTGTATTCAATCAGGGTGATATTAAGTAGCAGTGCTTTACAAAGAATGGCGTTGGAAAGGGTCTGTGTGTGTGTATGTGTGTGTGTGTTCAGACTGCTCTCTTTTGGGCTCATAAGGAAGAAATCTGTTTACCTAAGCTCTGCAAGGCTGCATGTTAAAAATGTTTTGTGAACCGTGCAGCCCAGTCAGCCTGTTAGCACATCCTCGAGGGGAGGGGTGTGGGCTCCCACACTGGGCTCTGCCATCGCCCCCTGGGTGGCACCAGGCTGCAGGCACATTCCTCTCCTGGGTCTAGGGGACTGGATCGCCTGGGCTGGTTAAATAGTCTGTGTCACTGGAAATACACTGTCTTGGGGACGGCCCTCAGCCAGTCCCCGGTGGTTGTTGAGCCCCAGTCAGTGCCCAGCGTGACAGGGTCCCCGCCTCTGCAGAGCTGGCCTTGAGTGGAGCTCAGCACCGAGTGCGTGCACGGAGGCAGAGGCGGCCTGCCTGGCAGGAGCCGTGGCGCTCGCAGGGGAGGACACGTCCAAGGAAGGTGGTGCACGGGGACCAGACGTGGGCTGGAAAGGGCTGCATTCAAAAAGCAGTTCCCAGAAAACCGGCCTCTGACAACGAGTGGACTGTCCAGCTGTTTCCTCACAGTGAAGCTTTCAAGCTTTGTAACTGCTAGGCGTTGTTTAGATGTTGCAAATTTTTAGTTGCCCAGGATCTAACCTAGAAGAATGGCTTTCAGGCTTTATTTGAAAGCCATGGAACTTTTTCTGTAGAGTGAATGAATTTTAGAAAGAAATTCATGCCAAACAGGGCTTCTGTGAATGGAGAAGGTATGAGAGATCCCATCTTGCTTTCTTATTATTATAAAAATTATATATGAGGGCTGCCCGGAATGTATCCAACCATGTAACTTGAAAAATAGAGGCATTTATGGCTGGATTTTTTTCCAGATAGCCCTCATATACTTTAAAAAAATTGGTCACTATAAATATATATATGAAATTTAAATCACTCCAAATTTTACTTCCATTTGCTAAACATTGTTCATATATTCCTATGTGTACATTTATAAACATAATTTGTATAAACAGGATCATTCTCTAGTGATGCTTTGTAACCTGATTATTTTCACTCGATCCTTATGGGCATTTTTCCATGTCTGAAGTCTCTGCTTCATTGGCTTAATGGCTACATAGCATTTTTCTATACAGATGCACCTCATTTTAATTCCCCATTCATTACACTTTGCAATGAAAAATGGATTGCCGTTTTTCACCTTTATAAACAAGTCTGCAGTGAACCTTCTTTTGTATTCATCTTTGCACTCGTTTGTGATTCTCTTCTTAGAATAAGTTCCTGTAAGTACAATTTCTAGGTCAAAGGACTCACCCATTTTAAAGTTTGACACATTGCCCAGGATCTTACCAACCATTTAACCAATTTGATACATTGCCAGACATCTTACTCAATTAACAGTGAATAATGTCAGAAAGAAGGAGGGAGAAGAAGACAAAGGCACAAGGAAACACTGTGGTCCCCTGTCTCAGAGGGGCGTCCCCGTCCTCTGGGTGGGCTGCGGTGGCAGGCGGGGGGAGCACTTGAACTTGAGTGTCCTGGGTTACAGTTGAGATACCGCTGTGGTCATTGGGGGTCAGCAGCTCTTTCAGGACATTCAGTCTCAGAGATGACATGTCCTCAGGGTTCTTTATACCGTATCCTGACTGTGTAAGGAGAGGGAATTTTTGGAGCCTTTGTTCTATAAACTGTTAGCAAAGAACAAATGTATTACCTGGTGCTGGTATTGTAGATCCCCGGGGCTACCTGATGTCTTAGTGCTTGTTAATGAATTCTCCAACTTAAAAATGGCTTTAATTCATTTCAGCTTAAAATTTGATTTTTCTAACAGTCACTTTTTTTTTTTTTTAAAGTGTCAAGGAAGTATTTTAGGATTAGAGACATTGTAACGAGAATGTCAACTAAAAAGGATTAGCAGTTACTGTTCTAGACATGACCTGTATAAAGACAGAGACCTGGGACAGAAGTCTATGGATGGGAATGTTCAGGATGGTTAAATGCCACTTTTTCTAACCATCCTCATTCTTCATACAACTTGGGTGAAAATTTCTCCTAGCAGGTTAAGATACCTCATTACTAGGAGCTCTTGGTTAAAGGTAAACATTTAATTACCTCTACATCAGAAAATTCTTAAGTCACCAAAGTAAAGGAAACATTTAGTTATGGCATTCAGAAAATATTAAGCCTCTACCACAAACTACCCATAAAGAGGCCGGTAAAGTAGAAGAGTTGGTCTGTCCTCAGAAGCTCATGCTGAGCTAGTATTCGCTTAGATCTCTGACATTTCCCTTTTTGTCTTTGTTTTTTAACAGTATCTGCTGAAGGTCAATGAAATTAAGATTAAAAAGGGAGTGGATTTACTTCAGAATCTGATCAAATATTTTCATGCCCAATGCAAGTAAGTTCTTTTTCTCTGTGATGATGTTATTTCAAATGTTTCTCTGTATGTTAAATTCTGGTAGTTTTATAGTATTATATTGAAGAAAAACCAATGCTTAACTTAAAAATCTTAGTTAAAGGAATGAAGTACTGATTCATGCCCCAACACAGATAAGCCTTGAAAAACATGTTAAGTGAAAGAAGCCAGACACAGAAGGGCAGGTATTGTAGGATTCCACTTATTTGAAAGGTCGGGAATAGGCAAATGCGCAGAGACAGGAAGCAGCGTGATAATCACCCAGGGCTTGGGGGGAAAGGACATGGGGACTTACTGCTCATGGGTATAGGGGTTTTGGGGGGACGGTCAAGAAAATGTTTTGGAATTAGTGCTGGTGATTGTGCAAATCTGTGAACATGCTAAAAACCACTGAATTGTCTAAAAGTGTTCTAATTTTATGGTTTGAGAATTAAAAATAAGCAACATAAATATCTTCAGTGATCATCACACGTATTTATTTTTGCCCTTTTTGTAGAGGGTCAAAGTAGTTTGATGGGACACAGGACTCTCGGGTGGTTTTTGTTAAGGGCAGTGAGCTGGCGTCATCACAGTGTGAAGAGCGTGCTCACGTGTATTACATGTCCTGTAAGCAAATGACGGTGATGAGCAAAGGGAAGGGGACAGACACGTCCCTGTCCAAGGACTGCCTCACACAGGCAACTCTGCCGTGTACACCCTTCACACCCCTTCACACCCCTTCACACCCCTCGCTTGTGTCAGCAGGCCCCTGGCTCCGTCACTCACTTTTACAGAGTGTGTGCTCCCTGTCAGACACCGTCCCGGGTGCTGGAGATAAAGTAACGGACGGTCCAGGCCCAGTTCCTGCTCGGATCCAGGAGGGGAGTCGGCCAGAGCACACTGACGTATAAGCAGACATTTAAAACGATTCCAAGAAGGATCTAATTGAGGTGAAGACTGAGGGCAGCGGCTTTCTTGCTCCTTGCTGCTAGAACACCCTGCCCGGCACGCAGTCAGTACTCAAACACTTCTGAATTAGCTGCGGGTCTCTGAGGAGACGTGCTCAGAGATCTGAAAGCTGCATAGAAGTAGCAGGTAAGGAGCAGGGCAAGAACATTCTAGGCAAAGTCAAGGTCTTAAAGCAGGAAAAAGGCCAGCATGACTTAAGCATTGGTGAGTAAAGCTGGGAGCGGCCTGAAATGAAACTGGGTAAGAAAGCCTTACACATGTGAATGGCCTTCGAAGTCTTGGTACAGGTTTTGGTTTTTATCCCAAACGTACTGGGAAGCTTTTGAAAACTTTTAAGCAGAAGGTTCATTCAACAAGGGTTTATTAAGCTACTATGGGTGCTCAGTGCAGCTGGAGGATATGGGCTGACGTGAGGAGCCTTTGAAAGTGTGACGCTCCTACACCTGTCTGCCCCTCAGTGCTGCACTCGCCCACGTGGTTCCCAGGTCCCCTCTCCCTAGACGGCACTGTTTCCGCCGTGCCTTCCTGCAGCACCTGTCCCTCCCTATGACCTAGCTCAGATTCACTGCGACTGTGAAGCCATCTGGTTCTCCCCGACGGAATCACCTCTCTCCCTAGATGGCCATTCCTTGTCCTGTCTCCCACTGACTGCATACTCTTAAGAAACGGGGCTGTGCTGATCACCTCAGTCGACAGGGCGTGACGCATTTTCCGGGCCCCTGGTTGCCGCGGTGAATCGCACTGCTGAACTGAACTGAGCTCAGCTTTGGGCCTCTTGCTATGACGGTGGTGATGTGGCATTTCTAAAGCAGCCGGGGCCAAGCAGCAAAGGAGGAAGCTGTGCTGTGAGGTTCATCCCGGGTGAAACGAGGAGTGCCCGGCTTGGAGAAACCGTCTCAGAGGATGGAGCGAGACCCCGTAGCGTGTAGAATTTTCAAGATGAACTAGCTCACAGAGATGCAAAATTCTCACTTCAAGTTTAACGTACAAATTACTTTCTCAGTTCTTCTTATCCTTGTAACCTGATGTGAGGCATTTTCAGGAAGTGGGTCGCTTCCTTGCTGATACTTTATTTTTAAAAGAGCTATTCTGGGATTTCCTTTTTTCTTCTTTATTTTGTCCAAATTGATTAGTTGGGTAGCAACAGCCCACTTGTAGAAAAGTGAACTGGTTGGTTTTTTATGGTCATGAGCTCAGTAACCTTTAAAAAATGATGAATCGTCCTTTGCTTCCCTTTTGGATGAGAGGAAAAAGACGGAGGAAGGGAGAGAGAGAGAAAGTGGCACACGTGTGTGTGCGTGCGTGCGTGTGTGTGTGTGTACACTACATGCTGTTCAGATCATTTCAACAGCTTTGACTTTTAATTCGTACTGGGGAGATACAGTGTGGAGCCCCAGTGACTTGGCTGTTGGACAGACTGCTTGGTCATCCGGGGGCCCCGCCTGACCCCCACTTGGCTTTCGCTCCCACGGCACAGCGGCGGCCGGCGTTCTGACCCTGCTGCTCTCTGCAGGGGTGAGGTGGCCTCATGTGAACTAGATTCTGGGAGCCGAGGTGGGCTATTCCCCCTTAGAACTACTTGGATAAGCATTGCTTTGCTTTTCGCTCATTTTTGCTTTTCACTTTAAGTGTGCTTCAAGATTCCTTCACATTCTTTGTCTTTTATTTCATTTAAGGAAAGAATTTGCTTCTCTGCCTAGTTCCTTGATCACACTCTGATGCAGGGCTGGGCAGGACAGCGAGGGTGGTCCACCAGTGGACTGCCAAGCAATTTTGGGGTGACCGCCTGAATAATAA
>PVKE010012138.1:0-38889 GCA_004027555.1 Craseonycteris thonglongyai
ATCTTTGCAGATTAAGGTTTTCAGGTTTTTTGGGTAGATACCCAGGAGAGGGATTGCTGGGTCATATGGCAATTCCAGTCCTAGTTTTTTGAGGAACCTCCATACTGTCCTCCATAGTGGTTGTACCAATTTACATCCCCACCAGCAGTGTATGAGGGTTCCTTTTTGTCCACAGCCTCTCCAGCACTTGTTATTCCTTGTCTTGTTGATTATAGCCATTCTAACAGGTGTGAGGTGGCATCTGATTGTGGTTTTAATTTTCATTTCCCTAATTGCTAGTGATGTTGAGTGTTTTTTCATGTATCTGTTGGCTGTTTGTATGTCTTCAGGAGAGAAGTGCCTGTTTACGTCTTCTGCCAATTTTTTAATTGGATCGTTTATTTTTTTGTTATTGAGTTGTATGAGTTCTTTATGTATTTTAGATATTAGCCCATTATCAGAGGCATTGATTGCAAATATTTTCTCCCATTCGATTGGTTTCCTTTTTACTTTGTTGATGGTGTCCTTTGCTGTGTAGAAGCTTTTTAGTTTGATATAGTCCCATTCATTTATTTTTGCTTTTACTTCCCTTGCCTTTTGGGTCAAGTTCATAATGTGCTCTCCAAGCCCAAGGTCTATAAGTTTAGTGCTGATGCCTTCTTCTATGAACTTTATAGTTTTGGATCTTATGTGGAGGTCCTGAATCCACTTTGAGTTAATTTTGGTAAATGGTGACTGTTCAGAGTCCATTCACTCTTTTGCATGTGGTTTTCCAATTTTCCCAGCACCATTTACTGAAGAGACTTTCTTTTCCCCCATTGTATATTTTTTGTTCCTTTGTCAAAGATGTCCTTATATTTGCGGGTTTATTTCTGGGTTTTCAATTCTGTTCCATTGGTCTGTATGTCTGTTTTTCTGACAATACCACGCTGTTTTGATTATTGATGCTTTGTGGTATAGACTGAAGTCAGGGAGCGTGATGCCTCCAGACTTTTTTTTTTTTTTGGGAGACTGCTTTGACAATTCGTGGCCTTTTGTGGTTCCATCTGAATGTGATAATTTTTTTTATCTATTTCTTGAAAAAATGTCTGTGGAACTTTGATAGGAATTGCATTAAAACTGTATATTGCTTTGGGTAATATGGCCATTTTAACTATGTTGATTCTTCCAATCCATGAACATGAAATAACCTTCCATTTCTTTGTATCTTCTTCAATTTCTTTTAATAGTGTCTTACAGTTTTCCATGTAAAAGTCCTTCACATTCTTTGTTTATTCCTAAGTTTTGTTTTTCTTTTCTTTCTTTTTTTTATTGCAAATGGTATCATTTTTCTCATTTCTTTTTCTGAAGTTTCATTGTTTGTGTATAAAAAAGCTGTGGATTTTTGTACATTGATTTTCTATCCTGTAACTTTTCTGTATTCATTTATTATTTCTAACAGTTTTCTGGTGGAGTCTTTGGGGTTTTCTATATAAAGGATCATATCATCTGCAAAAAGTGACAGTTTAACTTATTTGTTTCCAATTTGGATGCCTTTTATTTCTTTTTCCTGCCTAATGGCTCTGGCTAGGACTTCCAGCACTATGTTGAATAGCAGTGGTAACAGGGGACATCCTTGTCTCGTTTCTGATTTTAGAAGAAAAGGTTTCAGTTTTCCCCCATTCAGTATGACATTTGCTGGGGGGTTGTCATATATGGCCTTTATTATGTTCAGACATTTTTCTTCTGTACCCATTTTAATAAGTGCTTTGATCATAAATAAATGTTGTATCTTGTCAAATGCTTTTTCAGCATCAATTGATATAATCATATGGTTATTATCTTTAATTTTGTTTATGTAATGTATCACATTGATCAATTTGCATATGTTGACCCATCCTTGTGCCCCTGGGATGAATCCCACTTGATCGTGATGTATGATCTTTTTAATGCCTTGTTGTATTCTATTTGCTAGTATTTTGTTTAGGATCTTTGCATTGGTGTTTATCAGAGATATTAGCCTATAGTTTTCTTTTTGTGTGTGATATCCTTGCCAGGCTTTGGTATTAGGGTAATGTTGGCCTCATAGAATGAGTTGGGAAGTATTGCCTCTTCTTCAATTTTTTGGAAAAGTTTGAGGAGGATAGGTGTTAGTTTCTCTTTGAATGCCTGGTAAAACTCATTAGTGAGACCATCTGGTCCTGGACTCCTGCTTTTGGGGGAGGTTTTGGATGATTATTTCAATTTCCCTACTGTTGATTGGTTTGTTTAGGTTATCCAGTTCTTCATGATTCAGTTTAGGTAGGCTATATGTTTGTAAAAACTTTTCCATTTCTTCTAGGTTGCAAAATTTGGTGGCATATAGTTCATAGTATTTTTGTATGATCCTTTGTATTTATGTGGTATCAATTGTAATTTTCCCTCTTTCAATTCAAATTCAGATTATTTGTGTGTTTCCTCTTTTTCTCTTGGTGAGCCTAGCAAGAAGTTTGTCAATTTTATTAATTTTTTTCAAAGAACCAGCTCTTTGTTGTATTGATTTTTTCTATTGTTTTTTATTCTCTATTTCATTTAGTTCTGCTTTATTTGTTATTATTTGCTTTTTTCTGCTGGCTTTGGGTGTCTTTTGTTCTTTTTCTAGTTCTTAACCATGTGATATTAGGTTGTTTACTTGTCATTTTTCTTGTTTCTTGAGAAAGGCATATAGTGATATAAATTTCCCTTATTACTGCTTTTGCTGCATCCCAGTAATTTTGGTATGTTGTGTTTTCATTGTCATTTGATTCTATGTATTTTTTAATCTCTTATTTTATTTCTTCTTTGACCCAGTCATTTTTTAATAACATGTTGTTAATCTCCATGTATATGTGGTTTTTCCTGCTTTCTTTTTGTAGTTGATCTCCAATTTCAAAGCTTAGTGATTGGAGAATACACTTGTTATGATTTCGATCTTCTTAAATTTGCTGAGGCTAGCTTTGTGTCCCAGCATGTGGTCTATCCTTGGAACTGTTCCATGTGCACGAGAAAAGAATGTATAGTCCTGTGTTGTAGGATGAAATATCTTGTAAATGTCAATTATGTCCAGTTGCTCTAATGTATCATTTAAAGCTGATATTTCTTTATTTATTTTCTGTTTGGATGATCTGTCCATGGCTGTCAATGGGGTATTTAAGTCCCCTACTATAATTGTGTTTTTATCAGTTTTTCCTTTTAGATCTGTTAGTAGTTGTTTTGTCAATTTTGGTGCTTCTTGGTTGGGGGCATATATATTAATAAGTGTAATATGTTCTTGTTGTATTGTCCCCTTTATCATTATGAAATGTCCATTTTTGTCTCTTATTATCTTTTTTATCTTGATGGCTGCTTTGCCAGATATAAGTATGGCTATACCTACTTTTCTCTGGGTGTCATTTGCTTGGAGTAATTTTTTCCACCCTTTCACCTTGTCTGTGTTTGTCCTTGTGGCTGAGGTGTGTCTCTTGTAGACAGCATAAGGTTGGTTTTTGTTCTTTAATCCAGTATGCTATTCTGTGTCTTTTTATTGGTGAGTTCAGTTCATTTACATTTAGGGTGATGGTTGATATATGAGGATTTCTTATAGCCATTTTATCTTTTGTTTTCTGGTAGCTTTTTTAATTTTTATTTATTTATTTTTTTTTATTGCTTCTTTTCTTTTTTTTCCCAAATGATTGTTTTAGTTTGATGGTGTTTATGACTGGGTTTTTTTTCTGTTTTTCTCTTCTTTTATTGTTATGTGTCCCAGTTCTAGGTTCTTTTTCAGTTATTACCATGAACTTTATTTAAAAATGTTTCATATATGCAGTGGTACTAATTCTTTTATTAAAATACCTAAAACTGAAAACCATTCTTTCAAATGTGACTTTACCTATAAGTAGGTTCAACAATCTGAACATCACTTATTTAATAATGGAGCCTAATATTATATACACTTTTCCCTTTTCATGGGAAAGTCTGCCACTTACTATTAAGATTGCAATGAACTAAACTTCATAGACATTTTTGAGTTACTGTTACCCATCTGATCATAAAATAAAAATATTTAAATTCCACTATTAAGTTATCCTAAAAAGTATTCAGTAGTTATAAAAGTTTGTTCAATTTTCATTAACTTATAATGTTATTACAATAGATATATAATTTCTGTTATGTTTCTTTTATTAACAGTTTTTTTTATTAAATACTTATTTTATTGTTTTTGACAAAAACAGAGCAAAGGGGGAGGGCCCAGAGCAATCTCCATAGTTGTACATCATCAGTGTTTCAACATGGTTTTGTTCCACACAGGTGGGTGGGGGGCCATGAAGGGCAGGAGTTGTGCTGGGGGCCTCGCACATGGGAAGCATACCCCAGTTCAGCATATAGGTCTACACGGGCCAGAACCAGAATTTGGTCCTTGGTCCCTGGGGCTACAAAGTGAAGGCTTAACCTGCTGAGCCATCCCAGCTCCCCTTATTGACATTCTTATAAACATGTTTCTATACAGCTAAAGTATCATTTTAACCACTTTAATGTTGGCATGTAAATACTAAAATTTACTTAGTAATTTCAATATTTTTTATGTTCTCTGTTTATTATCCCCTCAAAAAAACAGCTAAAAATATCTTTTGTTTTTATTTTTTTAATTTATTTGTTTGTTTGTTTGTTTGAGAGGTGAGAGAGAGAAGGGGGAGGGCTCAAAGCAGTCTCCATAGTTGCACATCATTTGGTAATACGGTTTCATTCCACAAAGGTGGATGTGGATCTGTGCAGGGTGGGGCACCAAACCTCCCACATGGGAGGCAAGAATTTTTTACTTCAGTCTTCCTGGCAGTTTCCAGTTGTGCCTCAGTCCAGCATATGGGGCTGCATGGGCTGGAGCTGGGAACTGAACCTCAGACCTCATGACTGCAAGGTAAGCATTCAACTATTGAGCTTTCCTGGCATCCCCACATCTTTCATTTTTTAATTATTACTGTCCTTTGGAGTATTTCCTTAAAAGATTCTCAAGACAATTATTCAAAGTTACATAAATACGTTTAAGATTCTAGAAAGCAATGGCCTAGTTGTCTATCAAAGAAGTTAATTATTGACACTGATAACAAAAGAAATGTACTTGTTTACCTCTTTCTACAAAGTCTTAGGAAGTCCCATTGGGGGCTTTCAAATCTGGTCTTTCAACTCTGGTCTTCTCCATCCTGCATTTGTATAACTAATTTTTGAGGTAGAACAATCCATTATAATATTATATATAAATATAGAACTTCATACATTTATGCATATTAAACTTTCAATAATCCAATGTATTTCTTCTCTTTCCCTGCTTTATCCTGTGCAAGTTTTGTATGAGCAAAGACAAAATATATCTATGACACTGACCAAGACAGAAACCCATACAAACTATGGGTAAAATTTTCAGTTACAATCCCTCTTATTATGTAGCTCACATACAAGAATGTCATGAACTTTGTGAAATGCTTCACTGAAATCAAAATCCACTGTCAGTCAGGGAAACTGCTCTGTCAAGGAGACCAAGGAGGAATGGAAAAGGGAGACTTTCACTTCATAACTTACATATATCAGCCTCATATGAGTATTTTTGGAATGGAGAATTGTTATGTTTTCTGTTAATAATTATAAGGAAGAGGGGGAAAAGAAGGATGAAAAGAGGAAGGAAATAAAGTACTGTTCCCTACAAATTTCCAAGGCCTACCTGGGAATTGCCACCCAAAGAAAACATGAGGTAAATGTAGCAAAGACTGACCAACTTCTTTCCAGATCACAAAATTACTAAAGACTGACCAACTTCTTTCCAGATCACAAAATTACTATTTTCTAAATGTTTCCAAACATCTTTCCTAGAAATTATAATTCCTGTGTTCATTGCCCTTGAAAGATTATGAACAGGAATTTTTCAATCAGGCTGGCCAGTTCTTTCACAAGCTATTGAATGTAATTTCTCTCAGTTTGCAGACTAATTCAAAATAGTCAAATATCATCCTTCTTATTCTCTTCAACATGTTTTTAATGAAAATTTTTTGACAAGTCAAGAATCATTCTTCATAAAAAGGACAAAATATAAACAATCAATCTACCATTTTCTGTCATCTTTTCTTCATTGAATATATTTTTTAAAAATATGAATCAAGGGGAAGCCAGGATGGTTCAGCAGGTTAAACTCTCGCTTTGCAGCCCTGGGGACTGAGGATTGAATTCTAGCCCCGGCCTCTGCAGACCCATATGATGAATTGGGGTATGCTTCCCACGTGAGAGGCCCCAAGTTCAGCTCTCACCCTCAACCCCAGTTTGGCCCCTGGCTTGAGGGGGCATGCCTCCCATGAGGGTGGCTTCCTGCCCCGTTCTCGCCCTGTGCAGCACCCCACCTACCTGTGTGAAACAAAACCATGTCGAAAACTGATGACTTACAACTGTGGAGATGCTCTAGGCCCTCCTCTTTCTCTCTGTCTCTCTCTCTCTCTCTGTCTCTGTCTGTCAAAAACAATAAGCTAAATCTTTAAGAAATATAAATCAAATGTAAAAAATATAGATATGAAATAAAGACAAAAAGTATATGGCTGTTCATTATACTTTTCTCTACATTTTTCTATGCTAAAAAAAGTTCAGGATTTAAAATAAAAGGAATATATCACAACACCTAAGAAGTAGACTGTTGTACTATTTTTAACAATAATTTAATCCCAAAAGTTTCTTTTCTTATCTTCACATTTTCTCACAAGTTGATTTTGACACTGGGCCTTACTGATAATTTTCTTAAGAGGTCTGTTCAAGTGTCTAAAGGTCATGGGTAAGAGACTGCTTCTTGTTCCATTTCAGTAATCCCCTTTGTATTTTTACCTGCATTATCTTTCTCACTTAACTTTTTGAACACATGATACTCAAAAGTATAAAAGGGATACACTGAAAGTCCCCCCTCCCTTTCAACTCCTGCCACTCATTATTTCTTCCCACCAGAAACAACTTTTAGTATCACAGACATACTTCCATACACATTCATGCTTATATAAGCAAAAAATTAGGTTTCTTTCTTTACTTGAATAATTATGTCCTGTATATGTAGTTTAACTTCTTATATATATATTTTAAAGTTTTATTTATTTTTTGACAGAGACAACTGAACTGGGGGCACTCCCCAGTTCAGCATATGGGTTCACACGGGTCGGGGCTGGGATTCGATCCTCGGTCCCCGGGGCTGCAAAGTGAGCACTTAACCCACTGAACCATCCCGGCTTCCCCAATTATATTTTTATTCAATAATATATCCTGGAGATTTATCCACAGCCATGTCAGGAGCTTTTAATTTTTTTTTATTATTAAAGTAATAGGGTTACATTGGTTAGTAAAAATTACATAGGTTTCAGGTGTACAGCACTATAGCACTTTGTCTATGTGTTACAATATGTGTTCACCACCCATAGCCAGCCTTCTTCCCATCACCATATATTTAGCTCTCCCTCTCTCCTCTCCCACCACCTCTTACCCTCAGGTAACCACCAACCTATTGACTATGTCTATAAGGTTTTGTTTCTTTATTGTTTTCAAATTTTTATTCTACATATGAGTGATGTCATGTGGCTTTAGCTGTGTCTGTCTCTCTTGCTTATTTCACTTAGCATGATGAATTCAAGTTACATTCATGTTGATGCAAATGGAAGTATTTCATCTTTTCTTATAGCTGAGTAATATTCCATTGTATATATGTACCACAGCATTTTTTATCCAGTCATCTATCAAGGGGCACTTTGGTTGTTTCCATGATTTAACCACCATGAACAGTGCTTAAATGAACATTGGGGTACATATGTTTTTACACACTAAGTTTTTAAATTTATTGGGTAGATACACAAAAAAGGGATGGCTGGGTCATAGGGTGGTTCTATTTCCAATTCTCTGAGGAATCTCCATACTGTCTTTCATAGTGGTTGTGCCAATTTGCATTCCCAAAAGCAGTGTATAAAAGTTTCTTTTTCTCCACAGCCTCTCCAGCACTTGTTGTTGCCTTTTTTTTTTTTTTTTCATTACAGCCATTTTAGCAAGTGTGAGGTGATATCTCATTGGGGTTTTGATTTGCATTTTCCTAATAGCTAATGAAGTTGAGCATTTTTTCATATTTCTGTTGGCCCTTTGTATGTCTTTATAGGTGAAGTGTCAGTTAGGTATTCTGCCCATTTTTAATTGGATTATTTGTTTTGTTTGGTTTTGTTTTGTGTTTTGATTATTGAGTTATACAGGTTCTTTATATATTTTAGATATTAGGCCCTTATCAAAGGCATTGTTTGTAAAATTTTTTTCCCAGTTGGTTGGTTGCCACTTTGCTTTGTTGATGATTTCCTTTGTTGTGCAGAAGCTTTTTAGTTTGATAAAGCTTGACTCATTTATTTTTACTTTTACTTCCCTTGCCTTAGCGGTCAGGTTCATAAACTCCTCTCTGAACTCAAAGTCTATAAGTTTAGTACCAACATTTTTTCTTCCATACAATTGATTGTTTCAGGTCTTATGTGGAGGTCTTCAATCCATTTTGAGGTAATTTTGGTATATTATGACAGATCACAGTTCAGATTCATTCTTTTGTATGTTGCTTTCCAATTTTCCCAGCACCATTTACTAAAGAGGCTTTCTTTTCCCCACTGTATATTTTTTACTCCTTTGTTAAAAATCATCTGTCCAAATATTTGTGAGTTTATTTCTGGGTTTTCAATTCTGTGTCATTGGTCTGTGTATCTGTTTTTCTGCCAATTCCAAGCTGTTTTGATTATTGAGTCTTTATAGTATAGATTGAAATAGGACAGTGTGACACCTCCAGCTTTATTCTTTTTTTTTAGGCTAGCTTTGGTGGTTAGAGGTCTTTTGTGGTTTCATATGCATTTGATGATTTTTAAAATCTATTTCTTGAAAGACTATATGTGGGATTTTGATGGGAATTGCATTAAATCTGTATATTCTTTTGGGTAATATGGTCATTTTAACTATGTTGACTCTTCCAATCCATGAACATGGAATATCTTCCCATTTATTTGTGTCTTCTTTAATTTCTTTTATTAATATCTTATAATTTTCAGTGTATAAGTCCTTCACATACTTTGCTAACTTTATTTCTAGGTATTTCACTGTTTTTGTTGTGATTGCAAAAGGTATGGATTTTCTGATTTCTTTCTCTGATGTTTCATTGTTGGCATATAAAAATGCAATTGACTTTTGTACAGTGATTTTGATTCTGTATCTTGCAATTATATTTGTATATTGTTTCTAATAGATTTCTGGTGAAGTCTTTAGAGTTTTCTATGTAAAGAATCATGCTACCTGTAAAGAGTGCCAGATTGACTTCTCCCCTAATTCAGATATGTTTTATTTCTTTCTCTTGTCTGATTGCTGTGGCTAGGACTTCCAGCACTATACTGAATAGCAGTGGTTACAGGGGACATTTCTGTCTTATTCCTGATCTTAGAAAAATAGGGTTCATCTTTTCCCCATTCAGTATAATTAATATTAGTTGAGGGTTTGTCATATATGGCCTTTATTATATTAAAGTACTTTTCTTTAATTCCCATTTTATTCTGTGTTTTGATCATAAATGGATGTTGTATCTTGCCAAATGCTTTTTCTGCATTAACTGAAATAATCTTATGGTTTTTATCTTTTACTGTGTTTATGTGGCATACTACATTGATTGATTTGTATATGTTGAACCATCTTTGTGCCCCTGGGATGAACCCACTTGATCATGGTGTAACATCTTTTTAATGGATTGTTTGTCCTATTTGCTAATATTTTATTTAGGAAGTTTTCATCAGTGTTCATCAGAGATACTAGTCTATAGTTTTCCATTTTTGTGTGGTTCATACCAGGTTTCAGTATTAGGGTAATGTTGGCTTCATAGAATTGAGTTGGAGCATATTGCCTCATCTTGAATTTTTTGGAATAGTCTGAGGATTGTAGGCATTAGTTGTTCTTTGAAAGCTAGACAAAATCCATTGATAAAATTGTTTGGTCCAGGACTCTTGCCTTTGGGGACAATTTGGATAATTGTTTAAGTTCTTTACTTTTTATTGGTCTAGCTAGGTTATCCAGTTCTTCTTGGTTCAGGATAAGTAAATTATATATTTCTAACATTTGTTCTGCAACTTTACTGTATTCATTTATTATTTCTAATAGTTATCTGGTGGAGTCTTTGGGTTTTTTTTATATAAAGGATCAAATCATCTGCAAAAACTGACAGTTTAACTTCTTCATTTCTAATTTGAATGCATTTTATTTCTTTTTCCTGCCTAATGGCTCTGGTTAGAACTCCCAGCACTATATTGAATAGCAGTGGTGACAAGGGACATCCCTGTCTTGTTCCTGATTTTAGAAGAAAAGTTTTCAGTTTTTCCCCATTCAGTATGACATTTGTTGAGGGTTTGTCATATATGGCCTTTATTATGTTGAGGTATTTTTCTTGTATACCCATTTTATTAAGTGTTTTGATCATAAATGGATGTTGTATCTTGTCAAATGCTTTTTCTGCATCAATTGATATAATCATATGGTTTTTATCTTTAATTTTGTTTATGTGGTGTATCACATTAATCAATTTGCATGTGTTGAATCATCCTTGTGCCCCTGGGATGAATCCCACTTGATTGTGATGTATAATCTTGTTAATGCCTTATTGTATTCTATTTGCTAGTATTTTGTTTAGGATTTTTGCATCAGTGTTCATCAGAGATATCGGTCTATAGTTTTCTTTATTTGTGACATCCTTGCCAGGCTTTGCTATTAGGGTAATGTTGGCCTCATATAATGAATTAGGAAGTATTGCCTCTTCTTCAATTTTTTGGAAAAGTTTGAGAAGAATATGTATTAGTTCCTCTTTGAATGCCTGCTAAAACTCATTAGTGAGACCATCTGGTCTTGAACTCTTGCTTTTGGGGGAGGTTTTGGATGATTGTTTCAATTTCCTTATTGTTGATTGGTTTGCTTAGGTTATCCAGTTCTTCTTGATTCAATCTAGGTAGACTATATGTTTCTAAAAACTTGTCCATTTCTTCTAGGTTGCAAAATTTGATAGCATATAGTCCATCATAGTATTTTTGTATGATCCTTTGTATTTCTGTGGTATCCGTTGTAATTTCCCCTCTTTCATTTCTAAATCAGATTATTTGTATGTTTTCTCTTTTTCCCTTGGTTAGTTTAGCCAGGAGTTTGTCAATTTTATTAATTATTTTCAAAGAACCAGCTCTTTGTTGCATTAATTTTTTCTATTGGTTTTTTTTATTCTCTAATTTATTTAGTTCTGTTTTAATTTTTATTATTTCCTTCCTTCTGCTGGCTTTGGGTGCTTTTTGTTCTTTTTTTTTTTCTAGGTCTTGAAGATGTGTTATTAGGTTGTTTACTTGTAATTTTTCTTGTTTCCTGAGAAAGACCTGTAGTGATATAAATTTTCCTCTTATTACTGCTTTTGCTGCATCCCAGTAATTTTGGTATATTGTGTTTTCATTGTCATTTGTTTCTATGTATTTTTTCATCTCTTATTTTATTTCTTCTTTCATCCAGTCATTTTAAAATAACACGTTGTTTAATCTCCATGTATATGTGGTTTATCCTGCTTTCTTTTTGTAGTTGATCTCCAATTTCAGAGCTTTGTGATCAGAGAATACACTTGGTATGATTTCAATCTTCTTAAATTTAATGAAGTTAGCTTTGTGTCCCAGCATGTGGTCTATCCTTGAAAATGTTCCATGTGCATTGAAAAAGAATGTATAGTCCTATGTTTTAGGATAAAATGTCCTGTACATGTCAATTATCTCCAGTTGCTGTAATGTATTATTTAAAGCTGATATTTCTTTGTTTATTTTCTGTTTGGATGATCTGTCCATGGCTGTCAATGGGGTGTTTAAGTCCCCTACTATAATTGTGTTTTTGTCAGTTTCTCCTTTTAGATCTGTTAGTAGTTGCTTTGTAAATTTTTGTGTTTCTTGGTTGGGGCATATATATTAATGTGTAATATCTTCTTGTTGTATACTATGATAGTTTTTCTGATCTACTCACCACATAGGCCCAAGGGAGATGCTGAGACTTTTGTTTGAATTGATGTCACCCTTTCAAATATCTGTTTCAATTTTTGCCAAATTGCCTATCATAAGGTTAATAGATCCATTCAATTATCTTGTCAGATTTCAGATGCGACACACAATAAATATTTCTTTCTTTCTTTTTTTTTTTAAATATTTATTTATTTATTTATTTATTTATTTTTGAGAGAGAGAGAGAGAGAGAGATACAGACACAGAGAGAGAACTGAACTGGGGGAGCTCCCAGTTCAGCATATGGTTCCGCACGGGCCGGGGCCGGGATTCGATCCCCGGTCCCCGGCGCTGCAAAGTGAGCACTTAACCCACTGAGCCACCCCGGCTTCCCCACAATAAATATTTCTGGTGTTACTAATATTAAATAGTTCCTTGGACATAAGAGCCCTAAGATTATCATCTCCTACACTCTTGCCCTGACAGCAAAAATAAAGAACTGACCGTATTCATCACTCATAACCTCAGGGAGACACAAGGTCTGTTACCACAATACAATTGGGAAAAAGAAAATCAATTAAAGTTGATACTTTTAATTTGTAAAATCTGTTTAAACGTTCCACATTCCATAATCAGACCAAAATTTCCATGTATATGTTCTTTTAATGAAACCGTAGCCTGAGTCAAGGCTACATCAATGGGTTTTGCTACCATAGTCAAGAACTCCCATGTAAAGGAATACTGGAAATCACTACTTCCTGACTACTATACCCTTTTGAGTCAAAAGGCTTTGTCTCCCCAGCCAAAAGTCAGCCCAAAAAACCCTGGTCTGCTATCAACCTTTACTTGATTGAACTGGCCTGACAGCTGTCCCAAGTGATAGCTGGTCAGGTTTCTCATTGAAATCATTCCTTCCAGGGGAAGCCGGGATGGCTCAGTGGGTTAAGCGCTCACTTTGCAGCGCCGGGGACCGGGGATCGAATCCCGGCCCTGGCCCGTGCAGAACCACATGCTGAGCTGGGAGCTCCCCCAGTTCAGTTCTGTCTCTGTCTCTCTCTCCCTCTCTCTGTCAAAAATAAATAAATAAATATTTAAAAAAAAAAGAAATCATTCCTTCCAGTGTTTCCAATTTCTTCACAAATCGATGAATATAGCAGACCTGTTTTGGGCCTTGTAATTATGAGGAACTAACATGAGTCAATTTAGCCATTTCAATCTTGGCAGTGAGCTATTCTAAAACATTTGTTTTAATACTATCAAGTCTGTTTTATTTATATCCAAATGTTTTAAACTGTCTAAGGATTTCCACCTTGCAGGCATGAGTCCTGTGATTCTCCATTCATTGTTTCACATTTATTAATACATAAAAAATAGGTATCTCATTGTGTTTATTATTTTTGGAAGTATGGGTTTTTCAAGAACACTTTTAAATGATCTACACTAATAAGCATATTTTTTATAATTACCACTGTAACTTTAGGTTATAATTTCCTTCATGATTTCAGCAGTTTGATAGGACCTTAGTTGTGTATATGGACTTTTATCTCATACATCTCTCTGGTCACATTTTTTTTACCTTTGATATTTTCTAATCCTGAAAACACAGCCTATTTGGCTATCCACAAGAAAGATTCATGACCTCCCACTACCCAGGGAAGATAATAGACCACCTGGGAAAGGAATGGAACAAACACAGAAAGCTCTCTTGAGAGCTTGTCATGCCCAGAGGCAAAGCAAGGTGCACCTTGGCAACTGTACCCTCTGTATGGGAGATGCCAGAGGCAAAATATTGTCACTGATCATAAGGCCAATCTCTCAGGAGATGTAACAGGGTAAAAGGACAGAAACCAGACAGAGGCTAAGAGAAATGAAAACCATGAGTACTCATACTAAGTAACCTAGAGTCACTACCACAGAAATGAATTTCACAAATATTTTGTATTTCCGATCTGAATGTAGAAGAGAGGAAAAGATTCTCACCAATTTTTCTTCCATCAGATCCTGCAGACAGGAATCTGGAGTTGAGCTGACATGGTAAGAGTCAGATGCCACAGGATTTCCTCATCTCTAGCAGCCTGGAAATGAAGCATGAGATTCCAGCCAGTGAGTGTATACTGCTCACAACACCAACTGTGGGTGAGGAATTCTCACTGTTCTTCTAGCTGGTTTGATAATCAAATAATAGGAGACACATTAGCAAGAGAAAATATTCACCATGCACACATGAGAGTGGAAGAGACCCCACGTGCAGAAGAGTTGGAGATAGAAAAGAAATGGGCATAGAGAACCACCAGAAGTAGGGATTAGGTAGGGTTCCCTGGGGACTTCAAAGAGCCATTGCAGAATAAGGGCAGGTGCTTTGTTGTGAACATCAGTCTGCCCTGCCCTCCCTATAAGTGGGTCAAACAGAGATGATGGCTGATAATCACTTATTATGGGCAAGGCCCCTAATTCATATTATTCTGCAGAGTTAAAGGAAAGGCAAGAAGTTTTTCTTCTGCCTGAGGATAAAATTACCCTTAACTAAAAACTATCAATACACTGCAAAAACAAATCTTGAAGTGATTGCTCTGAACTCCCACTCCTTTATTGTTAAAATGACTGTCACGGGATGGATTAAAATAATGTAAAAGAAAAGGTATGTCCAGAATGTATTTCACACAGAAGGTTTAAAATAAGGTTCCCTGTGTACATTGCTTTCTCTTAATAATATTTGTAGAAAACACACTTACGGTTTGTACTGGTCCTTGGAACAGGAGTCTTGGAGCCACGGAAACCATTTGTGCTTTTAAAAACACCCTGTTCTCTCATTTCTTTTCTTCAGTATATCATTATGAAATAATATAAATTATTCATTCATCCAAAGTGACAATATATGTGCAGACCCATATGCTGAACTGAGGTTAAGCCCCCAGTTTGGTTTGTGCCAGGGTGAGCTTCACATGTGAGAGGCCCCCGGTTCACCCTGACTCATGGGGCATGCCTCCCATGCAAGAGGCCCCCACCCAGCTCCTGCCATGTGCAGCCTTCACCCACCTGTGTGGAATGAAACCATGCTGAAAGCTGATGAGGTACAACTATGGAGACTGCTCTGGGCCCTCCCCCTTCTCTCTGTCTCTGTCTGTCTCTGTCTCTCCCTGTCAAAAACAATAAAATAAATCTTAAAAAAAGAAAAATATTTCTAAAACCTGAAGTAATAGCTGTATTTATGAGATACTGGCAAGTGATCAAGATAAGCAAAAATAAATTATATGGCACTGAGGGACCTGAAAATGATTAAAACTTTTATGAATTTTTGTTTAAAGTAATGCAGACTTTTAAATCTTTTGTTTGCCAGATAGAACTGCCTATGCTTCTTTTAAACTACCTATGAGTTAGCAATATGGTAAAGTGTACATGTGTAAACGGAATTCATACATTTATTGTTTTCTCCCTCCTTGATCTTTCCAGAATTCAGAAACTCATAATGTATGAATCTTTATTTTCATGGCATGTGACTATTTGCATAAATTCAATATGACTCTTTTGTCTTTATAAGAGAACTGGTTTGTATAACCAAAACTTTGGATGGAATATACTCTTTGAAGAGGAATATATACACTAAGGTATGTCCAGATAGCCTAAAGAAATTAAGGTTAATGTCATGAAACCAATAGAAGCCCTTGAAAATAGTGGCCTGGTACCTTGCATACATGGTTTCTAGCTGCCTTACCATGTGGGTCAAGAATGTCACTTTTTGTACAGGAACCTTAAAGCAGTTTGGGGACCTCAAGAAGAGAGCAACAACAAGGAATTTGTAGGTATTGCAGACAGCAGCAGATGGCAGGGCTGTGCTGACCGTGAGAAGTTCATTACGTTCAATCGAGAATTCCTTGTGAACAATTTCTGCAAGTGTTTTTATGGATACTTAAAATTTTTTCTGGACTTATACCAATAATCAGGCCCAGTTTATTAAAGCTGGATTACTTTGCAATTAAATGATTCCTAATTTGGATATCTTTGCTAAAAATAGGTGATGAGAGACAAAATATTTTGCTATAGAAATGGTGATATGCCTTTGTAGATATTAGATTCTGGTGCTGTTCACTGATTCTGAGTTTAGTTTTCTTTTCTATTTGTGAACTGGATTGGATACTGAATTCTTCAGGTTTCTCCAAATATCTGCAATGGCTCTCCAAGTATATTTCTAAATTTCCTCACATTCTTTGACTAGACATCATTAAGAACTAAACTGCCTTTATCCATAGGCATGCAAGACAAAGATGGACAATTTTATGCAAAATCCAGAAAATTGCCAAAACAATGTACAATTAAACAACATCTAAGTGTCTGATGCTATATAAGCCACTCTGAGTGTTTATCTGAGAACAAGGGGGATCCCAATTTTAAACAGCTGTGCGAAGCACAGGGAATGAAGTGTTATTTCTTCTTGAACAGAAAAAAATTAAGAAATCCTAACCTTGGACCCACAGTGTATACAGATGCTCACAAAAGCATACCTGGGGCTCCTACAGCCGGTGACATAACAGTCTATCTGTGAGCACTGGACAGACACAGACCTCCCTTGAAGGCTTGTCAGGCGCAGACAGAGGGCAGATTGCACCTTGACATCAGTTACGCTGCCGGGTACCCAAGATGTCAGTTATGAACCTGACTGGTTGAATGCAAGCTAAAGATGGACAATTTGAAATACATTGAGAAAATTGCCACAACAAATAAAAGCATCATCATGCCTGATGCTGTGTAAGCCATGCAGAGCACTTATCTAAGAATGATGAAGAGCTCTTTTTCTAAACAGCTGTGCCGAGCACAGGGAAAGACATGTTTTTTCCTTTTGAAGATGAAAAACATAGATTTTTTTCCCCCTTTGACACATAGTTAAAGCAGATATCCACAAATACATGCATTGGCCTCCTCTAGCTGGGGGAGAATACAGACTATTCCTGAGAGCACAGGATAGACACAGGACTCCCATGAAGGCTTGTCATGCCTAGACACCATGCAATTTGCTCCTTGACAAGCTCACTCACTGGATGGGTGAGGCCAGGCACAACACATTCTGTGTGATCATAAGGCCAGGCTCTGGGGGTGTGTAACAGAATGAAAGGATAAAAACCACACAGAGCCCGAGAAAAAACAAATCTATGAGTACGCATACACAGTAACCAATAGACACTAGCCCAAGAAACATATTTTTCACATGCATTTATCTATTTCAATCTCAATGGAGAAACAATTCTCACTACCCTCCACTGGATCCTGCAGACAGAAATCTGAGGGTGTGCTGACATGGGATGAATGCTTACTTTAGGCCAGCCAGGGTCAGGTACCCCAGGATCTTCTCATCTGCAGCCTGGAGGTGAAGCCTGGAGTTCCAGCCACAGCATGTTCAGGGCTCGCAGTGCCAACCATGGGGGAGGAATTACGTAACTCCTTCTTCTCTATTCTCAAAGTTCTTTTGGATGGCCTAAGAATCAAAGAGACATGAGACAGGTTAGCAAAAGAAAAAGGAAAAAACCACCGAATTTGATGCACACATATGTATGAAAACCCAGCACACATGAGTCTGACACCCCACTTGCAGGATAATCAGAGACAGAAAAGGAAAAGGGCTACAGAAGGCACTGGGGACATAACAAGCCATCTCTGAGAGCACAGGACGTGCACAGAACTCCCTTGAATACTTGTCATGCCTGGATACAGAGAACACTGCACCTTGACAAGTTCACCTTCTAGATGGAAGAGGCCAGACTCAAAATAGTCTCACTGATCATAAGGTCAAGCTCTCAGGACATATAACGGGATGAAAGGAGAGAAACCAGACAGAGACAGAGAAAAAAACAAACCAACGAGTTCGGGTTTGATGGGGACCGGGTTCTGATCCCCAGCTCCTCACAGCTGAGAATGCGGTTTGTGGGGACTAATTTTGGCTTTCAGTTTGGTTTATTCATTATTTGTTTTGGTTTGTCTGTGGTTTGTTTGTTCTTACTTTCTTTCCCCTAAAGTGCCCCACCTGAGATCCCCAATGAATACTATTTTTTCAACAATGAGAGCCATTCATCACCAGGATTTCTGTCCTTTTGCCTCTTCCTCCTCCCCAAGCTCTTCTGGGGAAAATGGGAAACTATTATCTTTGTAAAATTTCTCTAATGCAATACCTAGTGGTAATACCTCCCCCTTCCTGTTGTAATAAAATAACAAAAGAGTGGTTCCCAGAGGCAATGATGCACCATAAAACAAGTCCTCTCATTACCTATGCCAGCTACCACCCCTCAGGGCCAATATGATGGCCTTTCCACTGCCCTAAAGCAAGTTTTCTCAAACCACACAAGACCTGATGTGTGAAGCCTGAGCACTGCACAAGCTGCAGCCCTAGCAACACAGCAAGTTCTTCAGAAAAGATGCAGCCTTACTCTCTGAAACATCAAAGAGACAGATGCCACTGCTGTCATTAAGGAAACTTCCACAGAACAGATGTGGGGTAGACCTGAGTGCCCATTATGGTGTGTTCTTGACATACCCTGCCATACAGAAAGTGTCTTCGCACGAGAAGTGGCTTCAGGTCTGGAAGCAACAACAGCGCAACACAGCTGCCACTGCTATGAATACAGTGTCCTCCCTGAGGGGAGACAGCCTCATTCCCCCAAAAGGAAACAGTAAGGCAGGTGCTGCCACCGCTATAAAAATTACCTCATAGCTGACCCAAACTGCAGTCCCAATGAGCCAATATGGCGGCCACCTGGCTAGCGCCAAAAAGCAAGTCCCCCAGTTAGAGAGGCCGGCGAGCACCCCGCAGGGCCGATGCGGTGCCTGCCTCACTGTTGCTGTGTAATGTATACTAAGCCCTCTCATTACAAGGCCGGCGAGCACCCTGCAGGGCAATGGGGCAGCTGCCTTCCCACTGCCATAACAAGGCAGCCCCTGCTGCTGCCATTAAGCAACCTTCCACAGAACAGGCGTGGGGTGAACCCAAACAGCAAGCTGGCAGCTTCCTGTGCCCCTGCTGTAAAGCAAATGTCCTCAGACCAGACGTGGCTTCGGGCCGGGAAGCAACAAGCGGTGCAGCAACAGCCGCCACTGCTTTGAACACCGTGTCTTCTCTGAGTAGAATTGCAGCCTCGTTCCCCAAAGAGGAAACAGTGAGGCAGCTGCTGCCAACACTAAAGAAAATCGCCTTGTAGCTGGCCCGAGCTACAGTCCCAGTGAGCCAGCACGACGGCCGCTGTTGCCAAGCCCTAAAGCAAGTTCTCTCGTGATAGACGCGGCCTGAGGATGGGAAGCGGCAGCTGCGGCCTCACTGCGGCTGCCATGAAGGAAATGCACTCAGACCCGAGCGGCCTCTTCCCTTAGGGGTCAGCGCATGGCTGAGTTGCGGCAGCCGCTTCTGCTCCCATCATGGCTCCTTCATGCATCATGGGAAGGATGACAAGCACGTTTCATCAGCATGCGATTCCCACATGACTGCCACATGTTTGGCATGTAATGCCCAGGGATTGCCACGTGATCAGTGGGCCCAGTCATGTGATCACTGTAGGATTGCCATGTGATCAACGTGAGGTTGTCACGTGATCAGCTCAAGGCTGTCTGTGCTCAGCCCCTGGTTCCCACATCAGTGGTGCCTAATGGGCACGTGATCAGCACCTGATTTCTATGTGGTTACCTCATGACCACCAGGTGTTGGACCTTATGGCTGCCACTGGTACCTCGGCATTAAAGGAAGGGAAGTCCTCTCATCACAGAGGCTGGCTCCAACCCTAAAGGTTAATATGGCACCCGCCTGGCTACTGCCCTAAAGCAAGTCCCCCAGCTACAGAAGCAGGCTAGCACCCCTCAGGGCCAATATGGCAGCTGCCTGGCTATAGCTGTAAAGCAATTCCTCTCATTACGAAAGCCAGCTCCAACCCTAAGGGCCAATATGGTGGCCACCTGGCTACTGCCGTAAAGCAAGCCCCCCAGCTACAGAAGCAGGCTAGGACACCTCAGGACCAGTATGGCAGTCACCTGGCTGGCTATTGTCATAAAGCAAGTGTCCTTAGACCTGGTGCGGCCTTAGGCCTGGAAGCAACAGCTGCACAACAGCAGCCACCACTGCTTTAAATACCATGTCTTCTCTGAGTAGAATTGCAGCCTCATTCCCCAAAGAGGAAATAGTGAGGCAGCTGCTGCCAATGCTATAAAGAAAATCACCTCATAGCTGACCTGAACTATAGTCCCAGTGAGCCAATATGGTGGCTGCTGTTGCCATGCTATCAAACAAGTTCTCTCATGACAGACGTGGCCTGTGGGCTAGAAGTAGCAGCAACAAACCCACAGACAAAATCACAGTTGATATTTAATTTTACTAGGCTGACCATATATACTATTTAAACAGGACAGAAAACAGCATTACTGTCCATTTCAGAAGGTACGTCTGGTCAGCCTGGTCTCACTGGGCTAAACTCAGGGTGTCAGTAGGGTGACCATACGTACCGTTTGAAATAGGACAGTATGATTGTTTTCTGTCCTGTTTCAAATGGTACTGCTGAGGATGCTGGGATAGCTCAATAGGTTGAGCTCTTGCCTTGCTATCTCGAGGTTCAGGCATCAAATCCCAGCCCTGACCCATGCAAACCCATATGCTAAACTGCAGCACCACTGGTAATTGCTGGGATGGCTCAGCAGTAAAGGTTCTCGCCTCCCATGTGGAAGGGCCCCAGTTCAGTTCTATCCCGTACAGCCCCAAATCCACCTTTATGGAATGAAACCATGTCACAACTAATGCTGTACAACTATGGAGACTGCTCTGAGCCCTCCCCCATCTCTCTGTCTCTGTCTCATCTTCTCTCAAAACAATGAAGTAAATTTTTAACACAAAATAAAATACAACTAAACTAAACATAATAAAATCTCTGGTCTGCCTAGATCTTTGGTTCTAGTAACTCTAGCCAAAAATGTTGGGACATTCTTTTACAGGTGAAACATCAATTGACCAGCACATCTCTTCATCTTTTTTCTGTCTTCCTATATTACTTAAGAAAATAAATCATGAGTATAAAATGTCTATGTATAGCTTACTTTTTGCCTTTTAATTGAAGTTGATATTTGTGATGATATAGGCAATTCAAGTGACTAGAGACTCATGCTGGAGTCTAACTGCTGTAAGTTTTCCCAAAAATATGAGCAGAGAATAATAGCATTTACAGGGGATATAAGCAGGTGTTATTCCCCAGATGAACACGAGGCAAAAGCAGAGAACAGCTTGTCCTGGTGATAAAAAATGCCCACTAGATGGCCGCAGAGAAGAGAGTTTTCTTCATCTGAATTAAAATGAAAATCAGAACCTCCCATACTCAGTTTACTGTGAAATAAATCCTGTTTTATGACCTTCTCAGGCCTCATGTCACCCACTGTTCCCACTTGTCAGAAGAGAAAGGGCCAATTATTCTCTCCATTTCACAGGTACTTAAACAGAAGACTGATTCTAACAGTTCTGACTCCAGAACCAAGGCCCAACTGGGCTGAGATGGGCCAGTACAGCTTGCACACATAGGATCCTGGACAAAGAGAGTAATCCAAATAGATTTGGTGGAATCTTGGTCATTCTATTGGAAGAAAAGCTGCACATAACCTAGTGGTCCAGCCTGCCGTGGACTCGCCCAGGCTGGTTGGGGTGGGATGTGGGCAGATGATGGACATGTGGGGAGGGAGGAGGTGACCTGGCCCTTTGCAGGATACAACCAGCACCACATCCCTGATAAAGATTGCCACACTTCTGCACCCTGCCTGTCCCAGGGCCTTTTATAATCTGTTCTTCCTCAGCCTGGGACGCAGTTCTGCTTCTGCCCACCTTCCTCTGAGGTCACCACTGACGGAAGCGTTCTGGGTGCTCAGAATGGATGGAGTCTGGGGGCCAGTTTCCTAATGGGGGAGTGCCTGAGCCCCAGACAGGCACACAGCTGACTTCTGTCCCCTTAGCCAACTAGCTGTGTGGCTGCAGTGCAACCTCAATCTTCTTGTCTGGCAGATGGGGACAACCGCTCCATCAGAATGGCTCTGAGGTTTCAGTGAGGTGCTCCCTGTCAGCTCCTGCCCAACACTCATGCCCCCTCCCTGCCCCTCTAGTCCTTTCTCTGCCTTCTATGGACTGGAAGAATCAAGAATTTAAGTCTCCTTGTAGCAGAATGAGCTGTCCTACTTTTGTCCAAACCATCCTAGTCCCCCTAGGGCAAGGTGACCAGACGTCCTGCTTTTGGCGGGACAGTCCCGATTTTTAACAATTTGTCCCGCGTCCCGCGGCGTTTTAAAAAAGTCCCGATTTTTGGAAAGAATGCACGACAAGCTAGGGAACGGCGGAAGAACGGGAAGGAAATATATGGTTTTCGGCGGCCATGTGGCTATTTCGCCAGGATATGAGTTTTATATTATTTTTGTTAATTTTATAATGTTAAACTTTAATAATAACAAATAATTGTTGAGAACTCATTATTGAGAACTGCTTATCAAAGTTCGCGTTGTTGATCAGTTGTTAGAATTCGACCACCATTATTTGGACTTAATGAACAATGGCATTTTTTGGCATTGGCAACGACGAAAACATTTTGTAACTGTCTCTCAGATGATACACATAGTACTGCGTGCTAGTGCTAGTTAAATAAGTGATGTCAACAAATCAGCTATTCAGATAATTTAGGTAAGTAATGTATTCAGTTATTTCATAAATACATAAATTTTCTTGAATTTAGCAGACAGTACCTGTATTATTTATATTTTATAGTGGCGGCAAAAAGTCTAGCACCAGCCTTGAAAGTGACACTTATGACTTACGTTACAGCAAATTCAGAGGACAAATAATTCAAGTTAGTATTGTTATTATTTAGAAAGAAATATAGGATTACAATTTAAATAATTTTTAAAATATAGTTACTTTATAACAATCAAATTAATTTCATTTATAAACTAACAATAAAATATGTTCATGTAATTATGTACCTACTTACTGTGTTTTTAAGCAATATGTATATAATAATTTATAATATGATTTTAAATTATTTTTTTAAGATTTGTAACATAATGAGTAAGAAAAGAGGATGCAAATTTAACGATGATCTAAGAAGTGAATTTCCTTTTATTAAAAAAACCAAAAGCGATTACATGGTAAAATGTGAGAAATGTAATGGTGAATTTTCTATTTCACATGGCGGGAAGAATGATATTTCAAAGCACTTGGAGACACAGAAACATAAAAGATATTTAAATACTGCTGCATCTTCCTCCAAAATACAGGAATTTTTTCGGAAAGCAACTTATGGAGACGAAGAAAAGAAATTAGCATTAGCTGAAGGACTTACGTCTTCTCATGCTATTAATCACAATCATTCCTTCAGAACTATGGACTGTACATCACAAGTTGTCAAAAAGTTATTCAACAAAAAATTTGCCTGTGCTAGAACAAAATCCGAGGCAATTGTGTGTAATGTGCTTTCCCATATGCATTTTCAGAATTAAACAAAAATCTAGAAAAAATTAATTTTATATCCATATATTCTGATGCATCTAATCATAAGGATATAAAGTTATTTTTGACCATTATTAGATTTTTTGATTCGGAAACTGGAATAAAAATTAGAATTTTAGATTTTGTTTCTTTGTCCAGCAAAACTTCTGAAATAATTTTCAGTTCCATTATTAATATTTTGGAAAAAAAAACCAATTTAAAACAAAATGATTGCATATTGTGCAGACAACACGAATGCAAATTTTGGAGGGAAAGCGAGAAGAGGTACAAATAATATTTTTTATAAATTAAACAAAAACCTTAATCAAAACATTATTGGTGTTGGTTGTGCAGCGCACATAATACATAATGCCATTCAGACAGCTGCTGACTTGTTGCCCGTAGATGTGGAAAATATTGTTATTAAAATATATTCTTATTTCTATATATACACTGTGCGCGTTGAAATGCTTAAAGAATTTTGTGAAACTGCGGAAGTCGAATATCAAAAAATACTTGGATACAGAAAAACGCGCTGGTTAGCTCTTTTGCCAGCTGTCGATAGAATTTTGAAAATATATGATCCTTTGAAATCCTACTTTCTATCATAGGATAAATGTCCTAGAATTTTAGAAGAGTTTTTTGAAAAAGAATCTTCAAAAATTTGGCTAGAGTTTGTACACAATCAAGCAGCTCTTTTTCAAAATGCTATAAAACTTATTGGAGGTGACAAAATTTCAGTAATCGAAGTAGCAAATGAAGTTAATCATTTAAAATTTCAGTGTCAAGAGCGGTTAGAAAATAATTTTCTTCCGTTAACTATCCGTAATAGTATAAGCCAGCTAGAAGAACAAGTTGCAATAAATCGTGCAGATATCATGAATCACGTTAAAAAGTTCTATGGTAATTGCATAGATTATTTAGAAGAATGGACGGTACATTACAATGATATCGAACATTTTCATTGGGTTACATTAAAACAAGAACTTAATTGGAATGTTGTGCAAAAATCATTCGATCATATTACTCAAAATTTCCCATATAGTAATATTTCTGGACATGATCTTTTTGAGGTATCATTATTTAAAATATATATTGATAAGGAAAAGGTTAAATCTTGGGCATCAGAAGAAATCACAATAGAGAACAAATGGTTAGAAATATTTCATCATTTTGAAACAAACCATGTTCCATACAATAATGCACTAAAAATTGTGGAGTACGCGCTGTCCTTGCCAGGAACTAATGCTGCGACTGAATGTGTTTTTTCTACAGTAAATAAAGTGTGGACATCAGAAAAATCACAATTAAGTGTTGAGACTTTGAAAGCCATTTTATGTGTGAAATATAATTTAACAAATTCTTGTGAAAACTTTCATGACCTTTTACACAACGACAGCAATCTACTAAAAAAATTCACTCAAATGAGGAATATGCCAAAGAATAAAATAATACTATACATAATTTATTTTTATGTATTATATTTGTAAATTGTACTTATGTTGAAATTTAAAAAAATATATTACAATACCATTTTGGGGTTCTATGAAAATTTTTGTTGCTCCATATAGACCAAATTTTTAATCAAGAACCCCCTCCCCCCCAGTCAATGGTGCCCCGCTTTACCGATGTTAAAATCTGGTCACCTTACCCTAGGGCCTAGGTGCTCACTCTGTCATCTGTGTGCACTTTATCCTCAGGACAGCACTGACCACAGCTCCCTCTGGTCTTCACACCCCTCCTCCTCCCAAAACCCACGGTCCCTGTGTCAACTTACCCAGCACCACCTCTCACCTGTCTTCTCACCAGTCTCCCTGCTTCCTGTCCCTCCCTCATTCAGTGCAACCTCCACCCTGTAACCAGCTTGATCTTTCTAGATTAGGAATCACATAATCACAAGGTGACCTGCACTGGACACTGTGTGATTTCTGTGTGGTGCACACCACACCACGTCGTGATTTTCATGTGACACCCATGCATGACTGTCGCATGAGGCACGCATGACAAGAATGTGACCACACGCACACAGAAATAGAAAGCTTAGGCACAATCTATCGGTTTAGCCTCATGTCCGCCCCTTTCTAAAGCCTTCCCTGTATAGCTCCCTGGTAGGGTCTGGCTTTGAGTCAGCCTGTGAGTCACTCAAGCACATGTGGAGAGGCCGTCCTCCTGCTCCAGATGCTGTGGGGACAACGGGGGAGGCAGAGCAGGCGTGAGGCTTGCACGGCTTCCTGACCATTCTCTTTATGTCCTAGAAAGCAAGTTGTGTGTGTAACACATTACCTGAAAGTGCACTGTCTTAAAACAGCACGGTTTCTGCGAGTCTGGGATTTGAACTGGCTCAGCTCCAGTGTGCTCGTTCAGGGTCGGCGCTGGCTGGGCTGCTGCCACCTGAAGAAAGCCACTTCTTTGGAATTGTGAGGAAGAAGCAGGTTGTGTAAGGTGTCCATGAATTTACAATGCTTATAATCCCTGTCCTGGAGAATCATCACGAAGACAAAGCCAAGACAGATTTCCCAGACCCTCAAGAATGTATGTACATAATTCTTCATACTTGGCATCTTAATTGCCATTGCTTTTTACTGAGAATAAGGATATTCTATGTTATTTCCTTTTCAAATGGAACAAAAAACAGATAGGTTTAAACCAAGACATGGTTTAGGGGAAGCCGGGATGGCTCAGCAGGTTAAGCACTCACTTTGCAGCCCCAGGGACTGAGGATTGAATCCCGACCCATGTGAACCCATATGCTGAACTGGGGTGTGCTTCCCATGAAGGAGGCCCCCAGTTTGGTGCCCACCCTGCACCCTCCCCCCCCCACCTACGTGGAATGAAACTATGTCGAAAACTGATGATGTAACCATGGAGACTGCTCTGGGCCCTCCCCTTTCTCTCTGTCTCTGTCTGTTTCTGTCAAAACAATAAAATAAATCTTAAAAAATTTAAAGGTGCACTGTCAAATTCTCAAAACCTAACATGATGACTGGACTGAGTAGGAGCTCAAAGACAGACCAAATTGCATTGAACTGTATCAAAATGGCTTAGAAAATGATTATAGCATTAATGGCAACGAAAATGATGACCTACCATATCATCCCACTTGCATATGGAATCTAAAAAAAAGAAAGGAAGAAAGAAAGAAAGAAATAGAAGTAGAGCCCAACTCATGATAGAGAGAACAGATTAGTGTTTGCCAGAAGCCAGGAGTAGGGGGTGGGTGGAATGGATGAGGGGGGTTAAAAGGGACAAACTTTCAAGCATAAAATAAATACATCATGAGGATATAATGGTCACTAAGAATACCACTGCTTGGTGACTACAGTTAATAACCCTGCATTGTATATTTAAAAGTAACTAAGAGAGATCTTAAAAGTTCTCAATAGAAAAATTAAAAATTGTAACTGTGTGGTGATGGAGGGAGGAGTCAGGAAGACGCTGGACAGGAAGGGCCTTGCCGGGTCGCTGAGCTGTGGGGGCTGCGGTGTGGCCCACAATGCAGCCAGATTCTTGTCAGCAAGGGTCATGTCAGGGTAAATTAATTGTAACAGCAACCGGATAGCAGAAATCAAATATAGATTCAAGCCGCACAATGTAAGGCTCTCTGAGCTGATGGAGACCTGGAACCCTCTAAGCAGAGGTTTCCTAGTCGGAGATGGCAGTCATCATGAGGCTGGCGTGGAAGTGAGTCCGCCAGGTGCCTCTTCTCAGGCTGGTGTACTAATGACGCTGTGATAGTCAGCTCCCATCTGGTTGGAGAGGCTGTCTGGCAAGTCAGGTCTCCAAGTCAAGTCACAAGTCCTAAAAAATCCCTGGAGATTCTATGAAACCCTCCTTGTTCATATCACACACAAGGCACTGCTTTGGGCCTGGGGGGCACAAAGATGAGTAGGTCACGTAAAACATAGAGCACAGCCTTAGGACCCAGCCCACATGAGTACTGACAGTGAGGGCACAGACATGGTCAGAGGCTGCTTGAGGCTGAACAGGAATCTGAAAAACCCAAAGTGAGGAACCTTGGAGGAGAGGAGAAACGTGGACTCCCAGAGCCTTCTCCTGTCCACGATCCCAGTGCCTGAGGGTTTTCCTGTGACTATATGAGACCCATGCTTCATTTTACTCATGTTGGAGTGGCTGTCGTTTAAAAATATACACATATGTGCAGTTTTATCCATTAAAAAAAATTTGACAAATTCAGACAAATAGAAGGAAGAAAAAATTACCCACCATTTCACTACCACTGCTCACATTTTGGTAGATCTTTCTCCTGGCTTCTCTTCTCTACATAGTCATGCTTGTCTGATGGTTGATTTGTTAAATGGGCATACTGTGCATACAGTTCTGTGTACTATTTTTTCTCAGGAGCTTCACATCATAGACAAATTTCATTTCATTAAAAATTATTTTTAATAATCATGCTTTTAAGAGCCTCATGACATTGATCACATGACTACCTCCGAGTCCACGTGGCCATGTTCTTTGTGGCACCGTAGGCTGTGTGGCATCTATCAGTGGGCATAAGGTCCTTTCCAAATTCCATTCTGACACTTAGCTGTGTGGTTTTTAGCAAGTTACTTGATCTCTCTGAGCCTCGGTTTTGTCATCTGTAAAATGAAGATAATCATAATGCCTTGGCATAGTTTTTGAGGATCAGAGCTGTACATGTAAAGCAGTAGAGTCCTAGAAATAAATTGTTTTTGTCTTAACAAGTTAAGAGTCCTAGGAATGAATGCTGTTCACCTTACACTGGAAAACCTCAGATGCTGGAGTCTAAATCTAAACAATTACATGGAGGCGCTTTTGCACGGAAAGCCCTGAGAATGACAACAGCACTCCCCTGGCAGCTACTCCAGGACTAGTGGTGTGGGAAGAAGAATGCGGGCTTCAGAGCTAGACAGCGCTGGGCTTGAATTCCACACACTCTGTGCCGCTAGGCAACTCCTTTAACCCTGAGCTTCATTCTTCTCATCAATGGGAATCACTAAACAGCTTTGTGAAGACTCAATCACAAGAACTACCGCATGGAAAGTGCTTAGCACTGTGAACATAATAGGTGCTGAGTGAATCTTCCCCACTGCCCCCTGACTCCCCTAGAATTTTTCTGGTTTTCCATTAATGAGATAGTACATTTGGAGACAGAGCACAAAGATGCTCTTCCTGGATTTGCTACACACTCTTCCATTTCAAGCCTCTCTATGCCTCCGTTTCCCTCACTATACACTGGGAATGATAACTCCTGCTGCATCCTTCACACAAGGAACAGGCAGACACCAGCCAGAATAAAGGAAAATGTGGATAGAATGGAATCCCCTGGCTGGGAAGGCCCTCCCCCAGGCCAGCACCCCAGTCATTACTGGGCAGATAAAAGGGCTTGGCCAACCAACGCCAAGGAGGAACACCCCAGAACTTACCGTGGAGTCTCTGCCGTACGCCCACTTCCTCCATTTTCAAAAATAAACATGTTTTATAAAAAAATAAATCCTTTCAAGGGTTTTCCTGAGAAGACAGAGCATCCAGGCTCTGTATCAGCCAGGGTTTGGTGAGAAAACCAGAAATGGCTCTAGCATGTCAAGAAGAAACTGGCTCTAGGACATTAAGCGCTGGAAACCCCTAGGGAGGCTGAACAAGGGAAGGTCAGGGAAGCCAGCTTTCGCAGAGCAGCGGGTCCTCAGCGGCTGCAGGACAGCTCTCACGGCAGCCTGAAGCCCAGGCACGAGCTCCGTGGGTGATGCCGAGGAGCATCTGCTGCCCGCAAAGCCCATGCCTCTGCCTGACTCTGTGACAGCCTTCCGTATGGCCCCAAGTCTCACCAAAGGGCCTGCTGGGAAGCCATCTCAGGAGGGGTACCTAAGCAAGAGGGGGCAATAGAGGAGAACATGAAGAGTACAGCCCAGACCAAGTCCTTCAGAGCCAAGAGAGAGGGAAAGCAAATACACATTCAAAACCCGGAGAGAAGAAACTCAAAGGTGCAGAGCGGACATGACAGACTGGATGACGGGGTGGGGTCAGCATCATGGCACGGGCACTGGCTTTGAATTCAATCCCAGCCCCAGCACTCAGCCACGGTGTGACCTGGGCAAGCTGCCCACTTTTCTGGGCCTTAATTTCCTCATCTGCTGTGTGGGTCTAGTAATAGCACCTACCTATCAGAAAAACCGAAGTAAAGCACTTACAGCTTCACTGCCTGGCAAATGGCTAGTCCTGAAAATACAGTAACTCCTAAAGGTCATTCCAGAACACCTCTCCCACCTTCTTCTTCCATCTTGTTTTTCCCTGTACCATTCTCCCCTCTACCTTCTTGCTTTCATTTCCCTTGCAAAATCTAAAAAAGTGTCATTTTCAAAAATTTATTTTCACTAAGGTCTCATTCTTCTTTATTTTGTTCCTGATGACAGAGAAAAAGTTGGAAGAGTACCCTCCTTTGACCACAGAGAAAACTAAGACTTAAAGGAGCCAAAATTTATTCATGATGGCTAAGCCATTTAAAGAAAAATCATACAGGGGAAGCCGGCATGGATCAGCGGGTTAAGCACTCTCTTTGCAGCCCTAGGGTCCAAGGATCAAATCCCAGCCCCAGCCTGTACAAACCCATATGCTGAACTGGGGTGTGGCCCCCACTGTAGTTCTTACTGGGGTGAGCTTCCCATACGGGAGGCCCCCAGTTCAGCCCCCAGACTGTGGGGGCACACCTCCCATGCAGGAGACCCCTGTCCGGTTCCTGCCCTGTGCAACCCCCCACCCACCTGTGTGGAATGAAGCTATGTCAGAAATTGATGACGTACAACTATGGAGACTGCTCTGGGCCCTCTTCCTTCTCTCTGTGTCCACCTCTTTCTGTCAAAAACAGTAAAATAAATCTTTTTAAAAAATAATCATACAGTAAAAGTGGCAGCTAGGGGCAGTGTACAGTTCTATGCATTTTATGTAACCACTATCACAATAGCATGCAACAGCCCCTTCTCCCCTAAAAGTTCCCTCACGCTGTCTTTTCATGGTCACAGCCTCCCTGCACCACTAATATTTGGTAACCACTGATCTGCTCTCCATTACTACACTGTATCTTTTTGAGGCTGTCATATAAATGGAATCACAGTCTATGTAACCTTTGTTACATAGATTACATACATGCCTTTGAGCATAACGCCTTTGAGATTTATCCAAGTTGGTTCATGTATCAATAGTTCCTTTTGATTGCTAAGTATTATTGCATGTTTGGGTCTTTCAAAGAGAATACTCAAGCATCCTTGGTGTTTATGAAGGTTGCCTCTGTGAAATTCAAAGCAATTGGTTCAAAATAAAAAATGATGTGCAGTAGACCTCCCTTACTCATGAGGGATATGTTCTAAGACCCCGGGTGGATGCCTGAAACTGTGGGTAGTACTGAACCATACAGCCACTCCTTACTTGACAACCTATCTGTTTAACAGATAGCTCAGACTAACAACCAGTTCTCCAGTGTGGGGAATCCCCTTTCTCAGCCTTTGTCTCATTCCCACATTCGGTTAGTATTCGCTACACCAAGTGTTCACAATCACGCAAAACTACGTATTTCATTTATAAATGCTGTGTTGTGTGGTATTTGTTGAAAAATACATACCCTATGGTGCCCCGAAACACAAGACATCGCCTGAAGCTCCTCCCTTATCGACCAATTCGCTTAATGACCTAGTCATAGGAAAAGAACAGTTGTTACGTGAGGAGTGCCTATATATACTATGTTGTTTTCCATACATACATACCTATTATAAAGTTTAATTCATAAATTGACACAGTAAGAGATTAACAACAATAATAAAATAGAAGAATTATACTGAACGTGATCCCCTCCCAGGCATTTCCATCTGCCTTCTCTAAGTCCTCAACACCTAGTATGACAGCTCACAGTAGGGAACACCATATGCCAAGAAGACACCAGAGTTTTCACAGATGAATGTGTTTACTTCATTATTTGCTGATTAGTCAAGTACATATAGATGTAGCTGGTCACTTTAAGTCATGTAACTACAAGGACACAAACACATGCTAGTTCATCCCTGTGGCTGAGGGTCCTTGGGATACTCAGGTCCCAGTGTGGCTTCTGCCTTCTGGTTGCTCCACCTGCTCTGGATAGTTCCCCCTGAACTTTCCCCACTGCTCTCCCTCCTTCCTATTCTCCTCCTCCCTCCTTTCCTCCTTTCCATTTCCCCTTCCTTACCCCTTCCCCTGCTACTCCCTTTTGCCTCCCAAATCTGTGCTATTTGACATTCAGACAGACTGGGCTCAGTAGCTTTGTGACCCTAAAGAGGGGCTCAACCTCTCTGAGCTTCCATCTCCCATCTGCAAAGCAGGCCTCCCTAAGCGTGGTGGCTGCTAATGGCCTGCCGTGCAGCCAGCTCCCCAGGCCGGGGGCTGGGTGAGGTCTCGGCATGTGTGAGCGCTCCTTACTCCTCACCATGACCTTCAAGGTAGGTACGGTTGTTACTCCATGGTCTAGACAGTGAAACCAAGGCTGAAAGATGCAAGGGAGCTACCCAAGAGCAACTGGAGTGGAATTGGGATGTGACCCAGGTCTGTCTGTCTTCGCCGATTTCAGGCTCATGAGAACCTCCATGACTGCCTGCTTCCTCCCTCCTTTCCTTCCGAGATGCTGGCAAAGGATGGAAGGGCCAGTCAGGAGAACTGCAGGCTCACAAGAGCCTAACACATCAGCGCTACTGCCCCTGCCCACGCATTCATCCTGCTGTGTGCAGGCTGCGTTCCCCGCTGGAACACTAGCCAATCCAAGAAGGTGAGAACCAGGGCTTCAGCTTCTCTGGGCAGGGAGCGATGCTGTCAGGAAGGGTGCTAGGTAGACTGCAGGGCATAACTGACGCTCAGGGGCTCCGGTAAGGAGGCTGGGGGTGGGGGGCGCAACAAGCAGCAACAGGACAAGTCCACAAACAACCAGGACCCGATGTGAACCAGGCTGCAGAGGGATGTACAAAGTACTGCAGGAGTAGAACAGGGAACCGGGAGGATGGTGTTCTCCGAGAGACCGGGACCCTCACGGCCCGGCACCACACCCCGAGTTAGGCTGCCTGACTTCATCTTACTTAATCCTCACGAAGGAGGAAACTGAGCTCGAAGGCAATACCTTTGAAAAGCCACTGAGCTGGAATTCAAATTCAGATCTGTCTGGTTCTAAAACCCAGGCCCTGGCCTCTGAACAGGCTGCCTGCTAAAGCTCACCCGCTGCCGGTCTCAGAACAGCGTCTGGAACAAATGTATCACTTCCAGAGCAAAGGAAAAAAATGCATTCTCCCCAAATCTCATATCTAAACCATCTGGAAAAGCAAATTTAATGAATGATGAGGATAAAAACATGATGAAAACAGCCATCTGAGCAAATGTCAGCTTCTCCTACCCCTGAGCTCTTGCTCTCTCGGCCAACAAGGCCAATGGATATTCCAGATCTGCTATTGCTGATTCATTCCAGAAAAAAGGTCTCTCAGCTTCAATGTCTTCAGGGCAGCTTCACTGCTTGGGCCCAGGAATCTGAGTTTTGCTTTTTATACTGAAAGACAAAGAGGTCATTAGAAGTGGGTGAGGAAAGCCAACGGGAGAGGAGGACCCTGGACATGTAGGCCTCCCACACCCCCTGTGGGGGCTTCTTGAAGGTGGTGGAACCCAGATGGTCACGTCTCTAGTTGGTGCCTGGACCCCCTTTCTTCTTTAGTGGAAAGAACGCTGACGGGGTTGAGAGGGAGGCTAAGAAAGACACTGGGGCATTAGAACTGAACACAGTGGTGTGCCCATCATTCTCTTTAAGATGAGTCCTTTCCAGGGAAAAAAACCATCTCAGGTAGAGGAGGACCCTCAAAGCCGTCTAACTCTGCTTCAGTTTCCCACTGTCAGTAGTAGAATCTCAGGTCTATGAGACCAACTTAAGGTCTAACCTCAGGTTGTTGTTGAGCCCTGCTTCACAAGGGTCAATTCTCTGGAATGCCATTGCCCAGCGGCTCCGGTCCAGCCCTAGGAGACTGGACAGCCAGCCAGAAGACTGCACATCGCCCACCCACACCCACCCTGTATCTTCTACAAAATAAAAATTCAAAGGCCCTTGTTTAAAAATTATTAAGCATTTCAAGACAGTGACAGCCGAACATTAAACCAAATGCAGCCTCTCTGAGACTACAGAAGTCCCATGCCCATGAAGCCAGCCCTGCCCCTACCCATCCCACATAGGTCTTATTTAACTTTACACCTCAGGATTAACTTTAGGGTTAGGTACTATGACAGAGCCACTGGCCCCCACCTTCTCGATTGCCAGAATAAGGGAGGAGGCGGGACACATTGGTCTAACCATCTCACAGGACTGTTATCGAGGTGGGAAGTGAGCTATCTGTGCAAACTTGCAAAATCTCAGCTTTATGTGCAGCTTTGACACCTGCATCCCTTCCCAGGGGAATGGGGAACCAGGGCCTCAGCTGAAAGAACTAGCTAGGGTGGGTGGGATCTTTAGAAAACTTGCTGACACATTCTCAATTATTTGTCTTACTTTTCCCTCTGATATCTAAGAGACTGTAAGTAGTCCAGATGTTAAATGAATATTGGAAAGTCTCTGGA
This sequence comes from Craseonycteris thonglongyai, assembly GCA_004027555.1. Taxonomy (NCBI): domain Eukaryota; kingdom Metazoa; phylum Chordata; class Mammalia; order Chiroptera; family Craseonycteridae; genus Craseonycteris; species Craseonycteris thonglongyai. The sequence continues at coordinate 34,030 of PVKE010012138.1, forward strand.
AGGGGGCTAAAGTTCTGGGTGTTAGTATGGGGTGGACCTAAAGACTTGTTTTGCAACTCTCTGAATGCGATTTTATTGTCATTAAGTGATACCCTCCTGATAACTGAAGAAGAAATTCTATTGAAGAACAAACGGGAAAGCACTTCCAAACTACAAAAGGCCAATTTGGTGGGAAAGCAGGGACAGCAGAGGGCAGCATTGTGCAAACACAGTCATGAGAAAAGGCACCTACAGGCATTCATTTTTCTCACACCCTCTCTATCCTGCAAATGTACACAGAAACACCCCCTTCTCTCTCTCTCTCTCTCTCTCTCTCTCTCTCTCTCTCTCTCTGGCACATCAGAGGTCAAAGAGTTAGAACTCCTGGCTCAGATTTTCCAACTGGCCCTGGGGGTCCCTTGGAGGCAGTCCTTCACAAATATTCTGCCTTAACCTTTATCCCACTTCCAAGCTACTTTTCTCATACTGATCATAGTTCTGCTCAGTGAGGAGCTGAGGCGAGAAATTGGGACCCCCAGTTTCCTTACAAAACCTGTAGCCCTGCCCCTTCAGTGGGAAGATGTTCCCTGCAGTGTTATTTACAATGGTAAGTAAGCTGATGACACAAGTTGGTGTTTAAAAACAGAAAGAGAAAAAAAAGAAGAAGAAAGAAAGAAAAGAAAAGAAACAATAGGCCAAAAATGGAGTCACTTCTGCTAAGTCATATCACCAAACCAAAACTTAATAACTAACCTGGGCATGCTGGGATGGCTCAGCAGATTGAGTGCTCGCTTTGCAGCCCCTGGGCTCTGAGGATCGAGTCCTGGTCCTGGCCTCAGCCCATGCAGACTCATATGCTGAACTGGGGTGTGCTTCCCACATGGGAGATCCCCAGTTCAGTTCCCACCAGGGCAAGCTTCCCACGCAGGAGGCCCCCAGCCGGTTCCTGCCCTGCACTGCCCCCACCACCTGTGTGGAATGCAACCCTTCTCTCTGTCTCTGTCTCTCTATCAAAAACAATACAATAAATCTTTAAAGAAAAATAACTAACCTGTTTGCAGTTACAGCCTCTCCCAGGGGTGGAATTCTAAACCAGTAAGTTTTGACTTTCCTAATCAGACACTTGTGAAATAATCTGCAAAAGACCCCCAGGTTAAAATAATCCACTCTTCTTATCCCACCCTCTTTCTGCCCATAAAACCTCCAGTTGTGTACAACCCCTCAGAGAATTCTTCTTGTTGCTAAATGGCATGCTACCCAAATCATGAATCAATTAATAAAGCCAACAAGATCTTCAAAGTTACTCTTTTAACATGACCAGTTCACATGACAAAATAAGCCTCAATAAATTCAACAAGACTGAAATCATATCAAGCATAGTTTCCAACCACAATGGCATGAAACTAGGAAGCTACTGCAGGAAGAAACTGGAAAAAAACACAAACGTGGAAACTAAACAACATGCTGCTAAACAGCTAATGAATCAAAGAATAAATCAAAGTATCAAAAACTATCTTGAAATAAATAAAAATGAAAACACAACTTTTCAAAATATATGGATGCTGCAAAAGCAGTTTTAAGAAGGAAGTTCATGAGAATACAATACAGGTCTACTTTAAGAAATAAGAAAAATCCCAAATAAATAATCTAACTCTATATGTAATGAAACCAGAAAAAGAGCAAATAAAACCCAAAGCAAACAGAAGGAAGAAAATGGTTCAGATCAGGGGAAGCCAGGATGGCTCAGTGGGTTAAGCGCTCACTTTGCAGCCCCGGGGACCAAGGATCGAATCCCGCCCCCGGCCTGTGCAGACCCATATGCTGAATGGGGAGTGCCCCCAGTTCAGTTCTCACCGGGGCGAGACCCCGGCCAAGTTCCTGCCCTGTGCAGCCCCACTCCCACCTGTGGAATGAAACTATGAGGAAAAACCAATGATGTACAACTATGGAGACTGTTCTGGGCCCTCCTCCTTCTCTCTGTCTCTGACTCTATATCTCTCTCTGTCAAAAACAATAAATAAATCTTAAAAAAAAAAAGAAAGAAAGAAAATGGTTCAGATCAGAGTAGAAATAAACAAAATAAAAAATTTTAAAAATAGAAAAGATCAATAAAACTAAAAGCTGTTTCTTTGAAAAGACTCATCAAGAAAAAGAGAGAGCCCAAATACCAGTAATTAAAATAATAAATGAAAGAAAAGTTGCGACCAACACCAAAGAAATACAAAGAATCATTAAAGAATACTATGAACAATTATATTCCAACAAATTTGACAATTTAAAATACATGAATACATTTCTAGAAGTATACAACTTCCTAAGGCAGAACCAGGAAGAAATAAAAAATCTAAACAGATCAATTGCTAGCAGTGAAATTAAAGCAGTAAACAAAAAACTCCCAACAAATAAAGGTCTAAAATCAGATGGCTTCACAGGTGAATTTTATCAAACATTCAAAGAAGAATTAATACATATTCTTCTTAAATTATTTAAAAAATTGAAGAGGAAGAAATGCTTACAAATTCATTTTATGAAGCTAGAATTATTCTGATACCAAAACCAGATAAAGGTATTACAAGGGGAAGCCGGGATGGCTCAGTGGGTTAAGTGCTCACTTTGCAGCCCCAGGGACCAAGGATCGAATCCCAGCCCTGGCCCGTGTGGACCCATATGCTGAACTGGGGAGTGCCCCCAGTTCGGTTCTCACCAGGATGAGACCCTGGCCCAGTTCCTGCCCTTTGCAGCCCCGCGCCCACCTGGGGAATGAAACTATGTGGAAAAACCGTTGATGTGCCCTCCCCCCTTCTCTCTGTCTCTGCCTCTGTATCTCTCTCTGTCAGAAACAATAAAAATAAATCTTAAAAAAAAAAAAAGATATTACAAAAAATAAAAAGAAAAGAAAAAAAATTTAGGCCAATATTTTTGATGAACACAGATGCACAATTTTTCAACAAAATATTAGCAAACCTGGGAAAGCCGGGACGGCTCAGCGGGTTGAGCGCTCACTTTGAGGCCACGAGGACCGGGGATCGAATCCCGGCTCCGGCCCAGGCAGGACCCACATGCTGAACTGGGGAGTTCCCACAGTTCGGTTCTGTAGCTGTCTCTGTCTCTGTCTCTCTCTCTATCTGTCAAAAGTAAAATAGAAATAAATATGCACTGAAGACAAAAAGATAATTTCTCTCTATAAATGTGAAAAGATAAAAAAAAAAAAAAAGAATAACTTTATAAAAAAAAAAAAAAAAAAAAAAAAAAAAAAAAAAAAAAAATTTAAAAAAAAAAAAAAAAAAAAATATTAGCAAACCACATTTAACAGTACATTAAAAGGAATATATGATATGACCAAGTGGGATTCATTCCAGGGACGCAAAGACAGTTGAACATCAATAAGTAAATCAGAGAAGCAGGGATGGCTCAGTGGGTTAAGTGCTCACTTTGCAGCCCGGGGGACTGAGGATCGAATCCTGGCCCCGGGCTGTGTGGACCCATATGCTGAACTGGGGAGTGCCCCCAGTTCAGTTCTCACTGGGGTGAGACCCCCGGCCCAGTTCCTGCCCTGTGCAGCCCCACACCCACCTGTGGAATGAAACTATATGGAAAAACAAATGATGTGCAACCATGGAGACTGTTCTGGGCCCTCCCCCTTCTTTCTGTCTCTGTCTCTGTATCTCTCTCTGTATCAAAAACAATAAAAATAAATCTTAAAAAAAAAATAAATGTGATACATTATGTTAAAATTAATGATAAAAACCATATGATCATCTCAATAAATACAGAAAAAGCATTTGACAAAATTCAATATCATTTTATGATAAAAACTCTCAATAAGTGGGTAGAGAAGGAACATATTTCAACATAATAAAGGTCGTGTATGATAAACTCACACTGATATCATACTCAATGGTAAAAAGTTGAAAGCCTTTACTCTAAGATCAGGACCAAGACAAGGAAGCCAACTTCCACCACTTCTTTTCATATAGGAGTGAAAATTCTAGCCACATCAATCAGACAGGACAAAGGGGGAGGGGAGGGGAAGGCATCCAAACTGGAAAGAAAGAAGTAAGACTCTCATTATGTGCAGATGACATGGTACTATACATAACGGTATAGAAAAAACCCTAAGGACTCCACCAAAAAACCATTAGAATTAATAAATGACTTCAGTGAAATTGTAAGATGATACAGAATCAACATAAAGAAATCTGTTGCATTTTTATAAACCAATAACAAATAATCAGAGGAAGAAATTAAGAAAAAGAATTGCCAGAGGAGATCCAAGATGGCGGCATGAGAGGAGAACGCCGATAACTGCCTGGGAAGGGCCTTGTGAACAGAGGGGAATCCACAGGGGAAACCCTGAGAAGAAACCTCAACTAAGAGAACCACACAACGCGGAACAACACACAAAGGTTAGAGAAAAAAGGGGAGAGCGGGCGAGGAAAAGGGAAGCAGCGGTTCGGGGACAGAGACTCGGAGCGCGGCCGGGGCTGGCAAAAACAAAGGGGGATTGGGGGACTATGGTCACAGTGGAGCTGGATTGAGGGCGGGCTGGAAGCCGAGACCTAGGGAGCGTGGAAGCCCCGCAAGACTGTGGACAATTTAACATCCGAACTCAAGGGACAGCATACAGTGCCCTAATCAGATCACAGAGCCTAAAGTGGAACAGGGACTGTGGAGTAGGGTGACTGCACTTCCCGGCGGGCGGGGTGAGAGCAGGGCACCAGCCCGCAACAGCTCAGCACCCCTGATTTACGGAGGAGATTGACTGTGAGGGAGCGCCTTCTGAGGACAGGGCTCTTGGAGTGAGGGCTGGGGCTTGAGTGGGCATAGCTGCATTGGACGTGCTTGGAGTGAATCCGGCGGTCTCAACAGAGCCGGGAGCGT
>PVKE010012139.1:8952-38991 GCA_004027555.1 Craseonycteris thonglongyai
GAGAGAGAGAGAGAGAGAGAGAGAGAGAGAGAGAGAGAGAGAGAGAAAGGGGAGGGCTGAGAGCAGTTTCCATAGTTGTACATCATTAGTTTTTGCTATAGTTTCACTCCACAAGTGGGCACAGGGCTGTTCAGGGCAGGAACTGGGCCAGGGGCCTCCTGAATGGGAAACTCACCCTGGTGAGAACCCAACTGGGGGCACACCCCAGTTCAGCATATGAATCCACACGGGCTAGGACCAGGATATGATCCTCAGACCTCGAAGCTGCAAATGAGTGCTCAACCACTGAGCCATCCCGACATCCCCTGTATTGCTTTTGATGCTCCTTAGCTTCTGCTCAGCAGAATGCCTCCTGCCCCTGCTGAGGCTGACTAGCTCATGGCAGGGTTTTAACATTCAACATGTGCCGTTAGATAGGTTGAACTGAAGACAAAAGGAGAATGTGAGTGCTGTTCGGGAAGTATCCAGCCACGTAACCATTCTCATTACATTGACAATGGCTAGATTTTTTTCTGGACAGCCCTCATATTCAGAAAGAAACATCAGGGAGGCAAGGTGGGGAGGTGATTGGAAATTCCAGCAGGAAGTTGAGATAGGTTTGGGGCTGTCCTTACAGAAATGACAGGGATGCATGAGCATCCGAGTATCAGATGGACAGGAAGAAGTGCACATTGGCACATATCATTAATGTTTGAACTGAGTGCTGTGTGACACAGGAAGAGCTGGAGTGACCCCACTGGTTTGATGTAGGATGCCCAGATTTAGTAAAAAAACAGTCATCTGCAGGTTCCTCTTTTGACAGCCAGCTCATGCTCATGTTACACGATAAACTGAGGCACATTAAAGTTGTGAAAAGTTTATTTGAGCAAGCATCCATTGCAATTAGGCAAGTCCCAACCAGAAGCTGAGAAGATCTCCACGGACAGGAACTAAAGTTAAGATTTTTTTTTTTTTTTAAATGAAGCCTTTTTATTTATTTATTTATTTATTTATTTTTGACAGAGGAGAGAGAGAGGGAGAGATACAGAGACAGAGAGAGAACTGAACTAGGGGAGCTCCCAGTTCAGCATATGGGTCCGCACGGGCCGGGGCCGGGATTCGATCCTCAGTCCCCAGGGCTGCAAAGTGAGCGCCTAACCCACTGAGCCATCCCGGCTTCCCCTAAAGTTAAGATTTTGATAGAACAAATGCAGAAGCAAAGCAAGGAAATTATTTGATTGGCTATAACTTCAGTGCTTGTCTTATTTGGGAAAGTCTAGGTGGCTCTTTGTGACTAGTCGTCATTAGGTTTCAAATTCATAACTCTGAGGCATTTGCAGGCCTTGGTTTTGGTTTGCTTATGTAAGCTGCCAAGGCATTAGAGCCACCTTAGTCTTAATGGCAGGGATTTAATATTTGGGTATTTAATGGTCTTCTTGTTTAATTAATTTAACAGGGATCAGATCCTCTTTACACAGAGGTTCCTCACATAGCGGTCAAGTGGGAAACTGGAGAATTGCTTGCAAAATATCCCCATCTTCATCCGTCCTCTGAGCCTTCTGTTTCTGCTAAAATGTCACGCAAGGAAAGGATCAATTCTTTGTGTTGACTGGCTAAAGTGGTCCTGCTGGGAATCGAGGGGAAAAGTATAAGATTACTTATCAAGATATCTTCCTGGGAGCCCTCTTATATTATGGTCACTTAACCCTTCTGTAAATTACCTTTGTTTAATTCTCTCTCCCAGCCTAAACGACTTGCCCAGTAAGCCAGGGCAAGCATGAAGCATAAAATCATAATAACAAACACAAAACCTATTTCCAGCTTCTACTTACTTTGAAGATCCATATTTAAACTGACATTTAAAATGATGTTTTAGGGCAGGGGTCTCCAAACTACGGCCCGCGGGCCGCATTGGCCCTCTCATCCAGCCCATGGAGACCCTTTTATCTGAATAAAATAATATTAAATAAATAATTAAAAACAACATCTATGTTTTGATTCTTTTTTATTTGGACCTCGAGTGTGTAGTCAGCCCTCAAACTGCTGTTTGATAGTTAATGCGGCCCACGGGCTAAAATGTTTGGAGACCCCTGTTTTAGGGGAAGCTGGGATGGCTCAGTGGGTTAAGCACTTACTTTGCAGCCCTGGGGACCGAGGATTGAATCCTGGGGCCCCGGCCCGTGTAGACCCATATGCTCAACTGGGCAGTGCCCCCAGTTCATTTCTCACCAGGGAGAGACCCCAGCCCAGTTCCTGCCCTGTGCAGCCCCGCTCCCACCTGTGGAATGAAACTATGTGGAAAAACCAATTATGTGGAGACTGTTCTAGGCCCTCCCCCTTCTCTCTGTCTCTGTCTCTGTATCTCTCTCTCTCTGTCAAAAACAATAATAAAAAAAAAGTTAAAATGATGTTTTAAATGATAGAAGTAAATTCTTTGAACCTTCTGTACCTTTATGCTTCCAATTCTGTTGAGCTTGGATTCTCTATACAAACACATGTTTGCTTACACCAATGTTTGGTACCCAGTAATTCCCAGATCTCTGGGTTTAGTTGCTTCAGAATAGCACTGTCCAATGTGGTAGCTACTTGTTGGTGGCTATTGAGCACTTGAAATGTAGCTGGTCTGACTTGAGATGTATTATAAGTGTAAAATAGTGAATCTCAAAGACTTCAGATATGTGATGGACTGATTCTAAGATGGCTCCCAATGATCTTTGCCCCACTTCTTCATGAACTGTCTTTCCCTTTGAATGTGTATGGGACCTGTGACTTGCTTGTAACCAATAGAATATGGCAAAGGTAATAGGATGTTACTTCCACAGTTACGTTACATAGATTGTAACATCAATCTTGCCAGCAGATTCTTGCTATTGACTCTCCTTTGCTGGCTGTGAAGAAGGAACCCACCCTATGTGTAGACTCCAGTGCAGCAGGAACAGAGTGGATTCCAGCTAACAGCCAGCAGCAAGGTAAACTCGTTAGTCTGAGAGCCCCCAAGGAACTGAATGTTGCCTACAACCCTGAGAACTTGAAAGTGGATGCTTCCCCAGTCAAGCTTCAAATGATACCCAGCCCTGGTTGACACCCTGATTGCAGCCTCGTGAGTCTGAGACCCTGAGACAGAGGACCCACTAAGCCATGTCCAGATTCCTGGCCCACAGGAACCATAATAAATGTGTTCTTGTAAGCTGCAAAGTTTGTAGTAATTTATTATGTTGCAGTGGATAATTAATACAGAGCCCCACAATATAAAATATCTCATGAATAATTGTTTAATATTGGTTATATGTTGAAATGATAATCTTTTGGATGTACTGAGTTAAATAGAATATTTTACCAAAATGAATTTTACCTATTCCTTTATGTGGCTTGCATTATACTTGTATTATATTGGACAGTACTGGCATGGAACTCCAAGGAGACTAGGATTTCATGCATTTATGCAGCCTAGCATGCTGGAGGGAGTTGGTATTTACATACTTGGCATCACCCTGTCACTTACTGGGACGTGCTAGCGAGAAAGAAAATAGTCCATCACTTCAGCAAAAGAATTATTCATCCTCTTTGAAGATGGGGAAATCTGTTGTATAATTTTTGCCCAAAGGTGAAATCTGCTTAGTTGCCCTGTTTTTGGATGCTACCTTTGGGCTTAACTTGTTTCAAATTAACAGCAGGTGGCAGATGTAATTAAAGGGGGAAAAAATTGCAAAGTAAGCACAATAGTTTGAACCTCCTTACTTGCTATGGCAACTGCACATTCAGGGAATAAATGCTAATTATTTTGAATTATTTGTTTACTATGTGTCACTTTGTGCCTTTTACTGATGAATGTTTCACAACTTATGCTACATCCTCTATTGCTCATTAATAAAGCTATAATGTCATGACTAATGATTCTGAATTATACAGGAGATTCTTTAAAACCACACCCCCTTGGAAGGGTCTGATTTCCCCCATCCATGTGCCCTCACCCTGGGAATTGCTGCTGGCCAGAGCTACTGATGCTTATGTAGGTTGCTATAGCCCTCCAATGTTTGGGGACAGAAAAAAGTGCTGAGAATAACCAAAAGGTAACCAATACATTTGGGCACCCTGGGAAGGGTAATTGTCATGCCTCTAAACTAATATTTTTAAATCTTTGCACTTTTTTTTTTTAAGAGGAGAATTTGAGAAATTTAAGGAAGAAAGAGGAACTGCCAGGAGCAGTACCATTCAACATGTCTTTTATTATGCTAAGCAGATTAGCCAGCAAAACAGAACAAACAACAGCAAAACAAGTTAACAGGTTTGATATTGCTTCATTCAAATACTTCCCCAACTGTGTATCAACCATTTCTTCAACTACATACAGAATTCTCCATAGAGGAGGGTTTTAAAGAAAATGTTTTCTTACTCATTTTACTTCTAGCGATGCTGTAGGGTCCCTTGATCATTACACTTGGCATTGTCTGTAGTTCTCACCCTTAATTGGACACTGGTCCAGTTAAGCATATGTGCAAGAGTTATAAGCATATGTGCAAGAGTCTTACTCAAATAAATTTCTAAGAGGAAATGTTTCATAATATATAAAGAGTTCTCACAAAAAAGAAAACAGGATGAGACTTTCCGCTGTTCAAAGAGTTGTTAGCTTGACACCCAAATATACTCGCATGTGGAAAACAACACCTATTATAAATATTCTAACTTCAAAACTGTACTTGAGAGGCATTTCCACTTTTGGGTGCCTCCTCTCATCAGAGAGCTGTCTTTCTTGCAGGGGGCACTCCACTTTCAGGTGTTCCCTCTCATTTGAGAGCATTTACTCCTTTCCTTTCTCAATAAACTTTGCTGCTTCACCTTAAAAACAAAAAACAAAACTACTTGAATTGAATATGTTGCCCTGCTGAGGCTGAAAATGATTAAGAGGACTAAGTTCATGCCTTGTACATACCCTGTAATCATATTGTGTGTAGTATCACTCCAAGATTGAAGAGGTGCTCCAGGCCCAGTAGAGTGGCCTCTAGTCCACGTTCAGAGACGTTTATGTATGAGTTGTTTCAGCCTTATGTACATAAGGCTGGGTGTCCAGAGAGACCAATCGCCTTATCTCACCCTCCTTCACCTAGATTTGACCATTAGCAATTGTGCACTCCCAAAGAGAGTTTCAGGATCTAGAAATATATTTTGACTATCTTGGAAAGTACGACTTAAAACCTGACTGCATTGACTTACTTCTGTATCTGTTTGATAAATACTCTGTATTTGATCGAACCAAGTGACATCTGAGTCTAGTGTCCTTACACTGAAGACACTCTGAGTCTTGACATGTTATTTGTGTATTAATAGATAGGCCAACTTAGGAGGAACAAGTCATAAAAGGAGAATTCCAAATGGCTAATATAAACAGCTGAAAAATGTTTAATTTCACTGAATGTGAAAAAGCAAATAAAAATGAGATATTTTTCTCTGATGAGATTAAAAAAATAGTTTATACTATAATTCCCATATTTAGCAAAGGTTTGTGAATTAGGCAGTCTCATACAGTTCTGTTGTGAGTGTGCATTTCTAGAGGACAACTTGGCAGGTTATGCATATTTCATGACCCAAACTTCAATGTGTAGGAATGTATCATAAGAAAATAGCCAAAATGAAAACAAAATGTGTGTATAAGAATGTTGATGAGGGGAAGCCGGGATGGCTGTGGGTTAAGCACTTGCTTTGCAGCCCCGGAGACCGAGGATTGAATTCCAGGCCTGGCCCAGCCAGTTTCTGCCCTGCGCAGCCCCACACCCACCTGTGGAGTGAAACTATATGGAAAACTAATGCTGTCAACTATGGAGACTGCTCTGGGCCCTCCCCCTTCTCTCTTTCTCTGTATGTGTCAAAAAACAATAAAAATAAATCTTAAAAAAATAAGAAGTGTTGATGAGGCTATCTATAATAGGAATGTGTCCAATTAGAAAGAATGTTGTAGAGTGGTTATAAATAATGGTTTTGAAGAATATGCAATGACAAAAACACAGTAAAACCTTCCAAAATCATATCCTGAGATAACACAAATCCAAATATAAGGCTATTGGCTCCCATCCTCATCCATGTCCTTTCTTTAATAGGGGAGAACTAATGTCCTATTTTCTGGGGGGTGTGGCGTGTGTAGAGGGTGGACAGGCTAGGTAGGGAAATAATAGACATCCATTCTTGGAAAGCAGGGAAGTGGAGAGTCCTGCCCCAGTGTTCTCTGTGCTCAAAAGATTCCAGGAATGGCCACTGGTGTCCTGAAAGTCCTTCCAGGCCCTGAGTCCAGAATCGAGATTTGGAGCAGATAAGTACCACCAGGTATAGCGTGCTGAAGGCGTGGCCTGGCTAGATTTGTATTTTGCAGAAATCCTGGCTGGCCACCTGTACAGGTCACTCAGTTACTGGTCCAAAGTCCATGTGTATCTGATGCTTCCAGAGGTCAAAACTCAAAATTTCAGAGTGTGAAGTTAGGCAAGGTTTATTGATTGAGAAGACCCCAACTGAGAAGATGGGAGGGGCAGAGAGGTGACTGACCACAGCAGGTATCTGGGCGCCCGCAGGGGTCTGAGGAAGCTGGTGCTAGTTGCTGTGAATCAGTTAGGAGTTTCCTGTAAATCTTTGATAAACAATACATACTTCCCGTATCTTCGCAGCCAAAAGCAGAATTCCTCTAGTGATTAGCATGTCTATTGTAAGACTAAGCAGAAGTTACTAGCTGAAGGCCAGGGGAACAAAGCAGGCTAGAACAAGATGGAGTCAGTGAGAGGAGTCCAGTCCTGTGATTAAATTTTTTTACTATTTTTCTGTTGAGTGAAAAAAGCAAGATAGAAACTTTATGTACATTTGTTTTAAATTCATCAAAACAAACAAGCAAATTCTAAGTACATAGATAAACAAAAAGAAAATATTAAAAATTTATTATTAGGAGTTAGTAAGCTATGGGTAATTTTAATATTCTTTATCATACTTTTCTATGTTTTCCAAATTTTTAAATATTGGACACATTGTACTCTTAAAATCTGAATGAAATACGTAAAAGAATATTGAGAGGAGCCAACATTACCCTAGAGATCTTTATACAAATCTATGGCTCACAACAGAGAAATCCTTTTCAACCTAGCTAATGAAATTCATCTATTCTTATTTTAGGGCTGACTATTAGAGCACTACTTCTTCAGTATGACATCTTAAAACCACGTTGGGTAAGATGTAAGCAGCATCTGCTTTACATACTGTTGTATGTATGAATCTGGGACAACTGCGTTAACAGATTTAGATAGGATTTTACAAAGTCTGGAAATGTGGCCCCTGTTTCTGGCTCAATGTAACATGTCATTAAATGCACCCTTGTGTGATGTTATAAATTCTTTTGGTTTATAAAAATATTTAATCCAAGTTTCCTGGCCATGTAAAATTTTACTAAACTCTTCTAGCACAAGGGAGCCTTACAGCTTTCAACCTGACATAAAGTGAAAGATCTGGGAAAACAAAGGGACATGAAAATAAGACTAAAAGTCAGAGGGTATGAAAAGTACATGCACTTTGACGGGTATAAAAAGTACATAGACTTTCCCACTCTTCCAACTTCATTATTCCCAAACAAAGGAACCCTTAGGGTCCACATGCCAATGCCAAATGATGGAGAACTTCTGCGGCCTGGGGATTCGTTCCTGTGAGGTGGAAGTGAAATTTCATTTACACTAGAATTTAATTACCCCAATTAGGCCTTGATTCGCCTCTTGCCCAGGAGTGGAAGGGAAATCTTAAAAAGGTTCCTTAAAGGGAATGAGCCCACCCACCCCGGGCCTTCCTCTGAGGCAAACTCTGCCCAACCTCAAGCTCTTCTCCCCCACAGCCTCCAGGGGCCCCTGAGAAACAAAATGAGGAACATGAAGCTTTTTACCAAGTGATTTCTCATTATTTTTTTCTATAGCTCAACTTTTCACTTTATTTTCCCTGAGAACCTTTTTGTGTGTGCCATATGGACTCGAGAAAATTGGTCACAGGATTGATGAACTGAGGCAAAACTATAATCTCTGTTCAAGAACCTGTGGCTCCTGACTAGGGGAGGGCAATTCTCAGGCCCCAGGGGTTGGAGAAAGTTGGCTTTCCACACCCTTGCTCTCTGGGAGTCAGGAAAGAAAGGCCACGGAAAATACTGATTTGTTAATCGATTTAAACGATTCCACCTATTTGTGAATGTATAATGGTACAAACTTCAAAAAGTACAAACCAGTACGTAATGGAAATGAAGTCTTGCTTCTTCTGTGTCCTGGTCAGCCGGTTCCCCACCGTCAGTGCCAAGCACTGCTATCATTGGCTTGTGGACCATTTTGGAAATACCCTTTTTCTGCCTAGATTTTTTATTTTTAAATACAGATAGTGAAACAGGAAAATTGTGTTTCCCGCCATGTCTCTGTTTCCCTTTGAGTTTCTTTGTCTCTGCACTGGAAGGATGAGGACGCGGACTCCACAGGAAAGGCTAAGCAGAAGTCTATTGGAAAGAGGAACAGCTCTCGAAACGAGAGGGACACCTGAAAGTGGAATGCCCACAGGAACAAGGAAAGAGGCAAGCTCTCTAACGAGAGGGGGGCACCTGGAAGTGGAATGCCTGCCCCACAACTGCAAGCCACTGCTTTTATACCCAAGGCACTGCTTTTATCTTTCAGTTCATGTGCCTGGATGATCCAGTTAAGTCGGTTTTGAAACAAACCACCAAAGTTCGGGGTTTTATTGTTAACCCTTATCTCCTGATGATATGCCTGGTTGATGGGATTGTCTTTCTTGCTAAAGGGGGTCTGGGCGTTGTCATTGGCCTTGGTGACCTCTGTGTTGTCTTTCAGCACCTGGTCACCTTGCTCCAGAAGCCCTAGGTTCACATTCCTGAGATATGGGCATTATGGTTACCGAGGCCTCCCTGACTGCATAAGTTTTGCTAAATATTCTGTCTCAATAGTATCATACTGTACACACTGTTCTGTATCTTCTTTTAACTTAAGAATTTATCTTAGAGATTTTTCTCTGTAGTATCTATTACGCTCTTTTCCTTTTTTTTTTTTTTAATATCTTTTGACTTAGGTTTACATTTTTATTATTGGTTTCCTGTCCCCTCTGTTTTTCTTTTTTTCTTATTTTCTTTTTTTATTGTTAAATTTAATGGGGTGACAATGATTGGTAACAATTAGATAGTTTCCAGATGCACAAGTCTTTTCCTTTTTTTAATGATGTACTATTTCATGATATGCTATCATTTCTTTAATTGGGCCTCTATGTACCTTTGAATAATTAGGTGATCTCCAATCCTTTACTGTTAAAACAATATTTCAATAAAGCCTTAGGTATAGAGCCTTTCTCATACTTGCAGTGTATCTGTAGGCTAAATTCCTAAAATTAGAATTGCTAGGTCTAAGGGGAGATATATTGTTAATATTGATAGATGCAAATTTCTTTCCATAATATCAGCACCGAGGAGAGGTCCTGCTGTCTCACGTCCTTGCCAACACAATGGAGATGCCAAATTTAAATTCTGGTCAAAGAGATTAAGAGTTACTTCTTTTTCTTTCATTTCCTTAAGAAAAAAATCCCAGGATGCTGCAGACTATTGCTCAATTTGCACCGGAAAATAATCACATTGATTCACTCTATATTTGTGTTTTTACTTGCATGAAGCTTAAGACCTGAGAGAATTGTGAGTGATTCTTAGAAGGAAAAAAAAAGAAACAAGTCAAGAAAGGCTCATTGTACTTTACTAGCTTTATAAGGCTTCCAATACAGGCAGCACAAAGGAATTTTTAGGTTTTGACAGTGAGGGATGAGGGGTTCCTATGGCCAGCAGAGGGCAGCACGTCCCCACAGAGTCACTGGCTGAGGCACGCTCCAGCCCAGAGACTTACAGAACCGAGTATTCACTCACAAATGTTAATTCACTGTTACCTTCACTGCCATCCCAAGATGGAAGCAGGCTGTAATTTTTGAATGCACAGCAAAGCTTAGCTAAAACAACAATGACAAAACAACAGTATAAATGAAAATACTAAATGCCAGCCAAATCTAGGGTGGTGTGGAATAAGGGGGAAGACTATTGGGAATATAATTATGAATAGCACTATACTGTAGAATAGAATGTAAATAAAATTTTTGATTATTCCAGCCACTACTGTTGCTATAAAGCACAGAAGGAATATCCTTTATTGGATTAATAGATTTCATATCATTTTGCTGAGAAGTGCTAAAAATATCAAATAATATCTTCTATTCCCCTCAAAATAGGATTTATTATTTTACCTTAAAAAGCAAATTAGCCTGTTTCCTTAATGTTAGTCCATTCAACCAAATATCGATTGAATGCCAGGTGCAAAGGTATGGGGGAGAGAAGACATGGCCTCTGCTCTAGTTAACAGTAGGAAACACTTGGAACCTGGGTCAGAAAGCTTTGGTTCTAGCTTTAGGTGAGGAACCATAACTGGATGTGGTCTTGGGCAAGTTACTTCTGCGTGCCTCAGAAATGAAAACTGAACTAATGCTATGTGCCTTGCCTATCTTATTTACATGTGCACATATAAAATGACACATGCAAGAACGTTTGAAAAAAAGAACAAGCGCTATACACAAATGAAAGATTTTAAAAGCCACACTAGAATGAACATATCCTATACCAATAGAAGTAACAGCTTAGTGAGTACCTATTATGTGCCAGGCACTCTGCTAAACATACACATTATCTTAGTTAACATCATACCCCTGGGAGGTAGGTATCACTAGCCCACAGTCCAGATGTAGGGAGGTTGGGAAACTTGCCCAAAGTCAGACTGTTAGAAGTTGTGGAGAAGGATTCAAGTCCAGATCTGACTTTAAAGTCCACTATGAGATGTGTCAGTCTGGTTCTTTATTGCCCTCAGAGTTCTGCACTTAAAAATTGTAGGTATTTCTCCCTTAATTTTACTCAGAAGAGAACTAGAATCAAAAAGTTAGGTCACATGAAATCTCATATGGCATAATGGAGCTAACGATGAACCAAGACGCCTTGGGGCTTCAGGGAGAGAAATGTCATTCAGATGTTCAGTAATTAGAAGTTTGCCCTGCCCTATAGATAGGCCACGGAATATATTTCTGGTATAACTCTGATTATGGGCCAGGCCCCCAATTTAATTCTTTAAGGGAGAGGCAGAAATTTCTCATGAGCCTCCAGTATTGCCTTCAGCTCCAAGTAAGTCACGTGCTGGAGAGGCCTGTTCTGAACCCCTTCACTTTCCATACAAACATCAATCGAGTCCATACTCCATCGGTTTCAAGATTATTGAATGAACTTATAGCTTTATAAAACTGGAAATTGGCCACGTGTCTTAAGAAAAATTCTAGGATAACTGATGAATGGGATTCACTAGTTAGGTTACTGTAGTAGCATAAGCTATAATTGGCTAAGGGAAAAGCAAAGAAACAACAGTAGAAAGCCAGGAGAAGAGCAGAATGAACAGGAAGAAGGAATTATGAACTAAGAGAACTGCAAGGGAAGGGCTCAGGCAGGTTTGTTGAGTTTCTTGCTATATAGGCTATAGGACAGGGTGGGATTTGTAAAGAGGATTTCCCTGTCAGGGCTAAGCCTCCAGAGCACAGAATGGCCAAGCCCTGGCAATCCCCCCTTTTGAATGCCCAGGGGAACTGCTAGGCACATGTGGAGGGTTTTGATTTGTGAATTATGCCGTCTCATTAGCTGGTGGTGATGAAGGTGGCTCACGGAGCATAGATCCCAAGGGGCTTGCCAATTTTGGGTACTCTGGTGTTTGATATTTCGTGAAGCACACACAGCTGCAAAAAAGGTGAGTACCTTCTGGTTCCTGGGAACCTCAGTGTGGGAGCAAAAATCATCTGAGAGCTCCCAGTATTTAGCAGGCGCTAACACTTTCTATATGACTCTTTAATAACTAATTCATAATGGTTCTATCTCCATTTTATAGATGAAGAATCTGAGGCTTTTTGCCTCACATAAAAGTACATAATCAAGTTTGGGTCCCCTGGTTGATGGGATAGTCTTTCTTGCTGAAGGGAGGGGTCTGGGCATTGTCATTGGCCTTGGTGTCGTTTATCTTGTCTTTCAGTACTTGGTCACCTTGCTCCAGAAACCCTAGGTTCACATTCCTTAGGTATATGGGCATTATGGTTACTGAGGCCTCCCTGACTGCGTAAGTTTTGCTAAATATCCTGTCTTAGTAGTTTGGCTCTATAGTCTGTATTCTTTTTTTTTTTTTAAGATTTATTTCTATTGTTTTTGACAGCGACAGAGAGAAGGGGGAGGGCCAAGAGCAGTCTCCATAGTTGACAGCATTAGTTTTCCACTTAGTTTCACTCCACAGGTGGGCGCAGGGCTGTGCCGGGCAGGGACTGGACCAGGAACCTCTCGCATAGGCCCCGGCAAGAACTGAACTGGGGGCACATATGGGTCCGTCTGGGCCGGAGCTGGGATTCGATCCTCAGGCTCCGGGGCTGCAAAGCGATCACTTAACCCGCTGATCCATCCCAGCTTCCCCTACCAGTGGTCAGCAAACTGCGCGAGCTGCAGCGAGCCACAGTTTGCCGACCACTGCCTAGTCTATATTCTTAACCATGCCGTTAGTCCACCTCCTTAGACTAGTAACAAGGAGGCGGGGGCAGAAAGGGAGGAGGAATAGACTAAAAAGATGGACAACATAAATGGATCCTGTGAATACCACCATTTAGTTCAACAAGCAGCTTCTGGGGAACTAACTATGGGCGCTGTCTTGGAACTAGGCACTCCTGAGCTACAGCCCATTCATGCCTTGGAAGAAGAGTGGGGAGGCCGAACACAAACAGGTTATTGCTATGCAATGTGATCACACACGCGACAGAAATTCCTGTGTTCCCAAGCACATACTAAATGTGGAAAGTTACTGAGTCCAAGTGGCTGACTATTAAGGCCCAGGCCGATTCAGTCACAGACCAACTATTGTGGATCCATTGCCATGCTGCTTCCATAAAACTAACCTTTTTTTTTTTACAAGGTTCTGCAAAAGTGAAATTTAAACAAATTCATAACCTTATTTGTTTTAGTCTCTGTTGTTTGCTTTAAAGACCAGAAAACACTAGGGAAAACCTTAAGTAAAAGTATTAAGTCCAATGAAAATATTCCACCAGTAAAATTATTCCTACTTTTGATGCCTGAAAGTTTTCACAATTGATTGGTTGGAAAATATATTCACTGGAATCTGCTCCTATTTGCACCAGTTCATTAAATTACCTAATGGCCACTATGGAAAAGTAAATAAATTGCCTTATCCGGAAAGTTTTTTTTTTGCCTTTTAAACGGTTGACGACCAAGTGCGTTGCAACAGACACTAAAGGAGTGTGTCCCCAGGAGTTCCAGAGGGGCGGCCGATCCTAGTGGGACCGTCAGGGAGGTTGCTGCTCCCTGGGTGGGTGGGGGGCCACCACTCCGGGCGGGGGTCGCTTCTGTCCGCTGGCCGAGTCCAGGAGGAGCGCCGCAGACCGAACCCCAGTCGTTTGCACAGGCTGGGGAGCAGGTCCGCGCCCGGCCGGGGGCTCCCCGACTCAGGGGAAGATGCGGATCCGGGACGGCCCCCGCGGGCTCGCACAGCCTGGAGAAACGCGAGGAGCTCAAAACACAAAGCGAGCGGGTGGCCGGGGTCAGCGGCGGGCGCGGGGCAGAGCACGCAAATGGCTCCGAGCGCGGCAGCCGTCCGCGAGCCCCGCGCACAAAGCCCGCCCAGTGCCCCGTCGCCGGCAGCGGGGACCTGAGAAAATCCCAGCGGAGGGTGCTCGCGGCCCGCGCTGCGCTCCGAGCGGGGACTCGGCCACACCGCGCGGGAGACTCAAGACTTTTCCTTTGGGGGGTAAGATGGCAGGTCCGGGGAAACAAAGGGAGCTGGGGCCCGGCCCCGAGAGCGGCGTGTGTGGCTCGCGAGTTCGCCCCGGGTCCTGTGCCGGCCTGCACGCCGCCCTCTGGGGGGCACACAAAGCACCCTGCCAGAGGGCGGCCGCCCACCTGCGGGGCCCCGGCCCGACGGCGGGGAGCCGGGCGGGGCGCGCGCGGGGGCGGGGGCGGGGGCGCAGAGGAGGGGAGCGCGGGTGGGCGGCGCCACGTCACGGCTATTGTAGCCGTCCTGGTATATAAGGGCCGCCCGCCGGCTGCGCTCCCCACCTTGCCTGCGCCCTCCCGGAGCCAGCGCCTCCCCAGCACCCGGCACCCAGTGAGACGCACGGCGCACCGACGGAGCGGACATGGGCAGAGCGATGGTAGCCAGGCTCGGACTGGGGCTGCTGCTTCTGGCGCTGCTCCTACCCACGCAGGTGAGGCCCCTGCGCCTGGCGGGGCTCCAGGGCCGCGCCGGGAGGGTTGGAGACGCCCCCCAGGGACGGGTCTGTGCCCCCCACCTGGGGCCGCGAGAGACTGGGACTCGGAGAGAATCTAGCACAATCTGGCTTTGGGGAGGGTAAGGTGCAGCCCACTGCCCACCCCCTTGCGGGCTGCCCCCATGCTCCTCGCGATCCCGGGAACAATGCATGTCCGCGAATGGGCTGGGAGGACCCTGCCCCACCCTAGGCTCACGCCACCCCTTTCCAGGCAGCCTGATGCCCACCACCCGCTTTCACCCAGGGACCCGGGGCACTTATCAGGGAAGAGAATGAGACCCCCATCCCTGGAGTGCTCGGAGGTCTCAGATTCTTAGGGGATGTAGTGTCCGCTTCTCTCTAGGAGTGTTCTCGCCCCTAGCGCACCACACAAAGAGGGGACGAGCCCCTGTGGTGGTGGGGAGGGGGCGTCGCTCGCGACTACCCTCCACTCAGCTGGTTTGGGGATCTCGAGGAAGCAAGACTAGCTGGTCCTATTAACCAACCCCAGCCCCACGTGTTTGGGGGCTGAAACCTGGGCGAGGACCCTCCTGACAATTGTCCTCGCCCGGGTGCGACCGCCCATCCCTTGCCACCTCGGAGTCCCGCGTTGGCGCAGATTGGATAGCTGTTGGGCAGGCGGCGGGTCTGTCCCAAGTCCCCGCCAGGCTTTGTCCCGGTCTTCCCCTCACCCCACCGTCCTTTATCCCGGAACCGACCTGGCTCCAGTGTGGCCACTAGGAACTGCCATGTCCCGTGGGTGGGTGTGCGGCGGCCTTAAGGGAGGCCAGGGGCTGAGCCTGGGAGACCCGAGGTGGCGGTGCGGGGGTGGGGGTAGGGTGGCGAGAAGGGGCATTTTCTCCGGCAGCTCAGGCTTGGATGGCAGGGGTGGCCTTCAGTTGGGACTTTCTGAGGAGTGTCTCCTGAGCTTTTCCGAAAAGTTGGGTGCTCCGCGCCCTGGTCCCCAGACAAGCCAGCCTCTGGGCTCACCTGGCAGCGCAGCCTGTCGGCTTCCCCTCTGCCGGCCCGTAACTGTACCCTATTGTTGTCTTGCGGGTCGACTGGGCTTGGGAGGCTTTTACTGTTCCTCAGTGGGGGAGGGGCACGGCTGCAAGAAACCAGCGGGACTCCCTCAGACCCTCCCCCTTTCCTTTCCAACCAGAATTTCTCCCCCAAAAAATTTAAAAGGAAGGTTTTAGCTAACCAGATAAATCTAGTTTGGTAGGGGATTTTTTGTTTGTTTAATTTTAACTTAATATATTACCAATTGTATTGTTGGTGTAGAAGACCTTTACCAATTCCCCAATTGATGCACTGGTCCCTATTGAAAAAGTCACCTGCTGCAATAAAACACTTCGTATGAATAAAAACAGATTGCCTGCAGTGATCTCAAGCCAGGTCTTGCCCCCCTAAACAGAATGCCATGTTTTGCATAATCTCCCATTATGGATGCTTTCCTTTTAGTTAGGAGTGCTATTTTCTGGTAGGACAAGCTTAATCTTGCACACAGTAGGTACCCAATAAATACATTTGACTTGATCAAAATTTTCATTTTCTTGTTTGGTTAGTCTATTTTGGGTAGCATTTGTACATTTCATCAGTCAGTGTTTGCTCAGTGGCCATATGGGTATTACTACTAAAGGAGCTGGTGCTGATGTTGAATGGTTTTATCTTTGAATTAACAGGCAGCTAAATGTACATGTGGCCCAGACCTGCTTGGTACCACATCCTCTGTCCCGCCTGTAATTAGAAGCCCTTGTAAACCCTCCCTTGCAGGGAGAGCTGAAATCTCCCATCTGCCTTTGTTCCGTGACAAAGGAGAGAGTATCACGTGCTGCACTGGACTGCATTTGTGACTTGAAAAATCAGTGTGGTGAGTGATGCCACCACTCAGTCAGGCACTGAAACACTCGGGGCCCCTTAGTTCTTGGCCACATCACTGGGCTTAGTGACCTGGCAGGGAGACAGCTGCTGGTGAGAACTTAAAGCACCCAACCCTCTTGGTGTCTTCTATAAAGTCATTCTTCTTGCTGTTTTTGGTGAAATTTTGCCCTGAGGCAAGGTCTCATTATCTTTTTTGTTGTTGTTGTTAAATTTATTGGGGTGACATTAATTGATATCAATTACATTGTTTCCAGGTGTACAATTCTACATTACATTGTCTGTACATTGCATTATGTGCTCACCACCCAGAATCAGCTCACTTTCCATCACCGTGTGTTTGATTCCCCCTCCCTACTCCCCTCTACTTCCCCCCTTACCCTCAGGTAACCACTAAACTATTCATTATACTTTTCAATTTAAAACAAACACAGTAGCCTTTTTTTTGAGAAGGGTTATGTATAATTTCAAGGAAGCAGGTACTCCATATCCTCTTAAGTGAAAACCAAGGTGGCATTAAATGGGTATGTGAAAGTTACCTAGTAAATCTAGTATAGACAGGAACTCAATTCTAGTACCATGAGTCTCAAACTACAGTATTTTAGTGATTTATTTATTTATTTTTAAATTGTTTTTTGACAGAAAGAGAGAGAGAGATACAGAGACAGAGAGATAACTGAACTGGGGGAACTTCCCAGTTCAGCATATGGGTCCACACAGGCCGGGGCCGGGACTCGATCCTCGGTCCCCGGTGCTGCAAAGTGAGTGCTCAACCCACTGAGCCATCCCAGCTTCTCCAAACTACAGTATTTTAAAATCCAAATTATTTGCACTTTAAAATCTCCCCCTTCCTGGGAAAATGGAGAAAACCTTTTTTGCAGTGTGCTGGTCATCAGTCAGTGTAGTCATAGACACTGGATTAGTTAACTTGGTTCTTTATGATGAATTAAAAATAAAAGTCATACTCTTGGGAGTTACAGTTATTGAAGGACATTTTTCTTTTGGGTTGTCATTTGACATCTCTATTTTGAATCTAAAGCATGATCTTGGTGGGATGAAGCAAGAATTCAGAATTATGGTGTGGGTAAGGGAATAATAGGAAAAGAGCAATCTCCGAACTTCACTAAATTGCATATTATGTCTGGAGGCAGCTGTGACCAGTGGAGATTTATCAGTGTAACTTTTTGTTATATTTTAGATTTATTCAAATCACACGGTTACTACAATGACTTCCAGTAACCCTTCCCACAATACTTCGACAACAGCAAGTCCAGCAAATGCCACCACCAAGGTCAGTGGCGGTTCTCTGCAGTCAACAGCCAGCCTCTTCGTGATTTCACTCTCCCTCCTCCATCTCTACTGTTAAGAGACTCAGACCAAGAAATGTCTGCACTTCCCCATCTTCTAAACCCAATCCAAATGGTGTCTAGACATCCAGTGTGACAAAGGAAAAAACAGGTCTTCGTTGAATCTGCTAATTCTACAACTTATCTTATTGACACACAAAATGCTGAGGCTCTCAGATTTGCTTGGTTTGAAGAGCTTGTACAGAGCTTGACCAGATGATGGCCAATATTAAATCTGCTGGAGTTTCATGCACAAGATGAAGAGACACGTCCAAAATTAGTTAAGAGATGACTTCCTTAAATGTGGCTTAAGAGAAGAATGGACACACAAAACTACCTTGAAAATGAATAGATTTTATCAAAGGGTGGGATTTGGAACAGATTCAGTTTTCATTTGGTTCATTAAAGCTATAAGGCCATAAAAGTTAGGTAATGCAAAAAGCATTATTTATATGTACAATAGAGGGAACTTCCAGGAGTTTCTGTAAATCCTCATGTATTGTTTCATAGTACTAATTTAATGCCAATATAACTCTGGGTCAAGTTTTACATTGTTAAGCTTATCACTGCTCTCCTGGGAACTGAACTCTTTCCTTTGAGGCTTTGGGATTGATATTGCATTTGACTTTTTATAGAGTAATTGACATGTGCCAGAGTAATGATGGATTGGAATCGACCCCAAATCCAAGCATAATAAGTAAATCTTGCTTATATACTTGTCAATTAATTCCTGTTTGAGAGCGCCAGATTCATTTAGCTAAACTAATTCCAAAGAGTTAGAAATACATTGACCTCAACTAATTTCAAAATGCTTTTTATTTCTGCATACACTGAATACTTTTTGCAATTAAAAAAAATGGTATGTTTTGAAGGTAAAATTGACAAATCTTAAAATTGAAAAGGCAAATATGAAGGAGCCAAAACTGTAAATCAGGTATTTGGAAAGTTAAGACGGGAAACATGCTTACATTAAATTCAGAAAAACTTTTATACTCTATGTATATACTTAAAAAAACAACAACTATGAATCAGAACAGCCACATTTGGAACACTTTCTGTTATTGTTTGATATTTTTAGATGCAACCTGATCCTAAGCCTAACGTGAGCTTGATTCTGGAAAGTAAGTCTTTTCACAACTGGATGCACAGAAGCATTTTAAAAAATAGATACTCCCTAAAGTCTTTTGTTTGCATGGTCACACACTGATGCTTACTTGTTGCAGTATCTAATACAGCCACAGTAGTCTTGATAACCAGTCATTTTTTTTCCATCTTCAGAAATCTACACAGGAACACCATATCCAACAGATCTCAAGCTACTGTGTGTGTGAATGAACATTCCTTTTTGTTTCGTACCTGAATGCTGTACATCTATTTTGGATTGTATATTGTGTTTGTGTATTTATGCTTTGATTCATAGTAACTTCTCATGTTATGGAATTGATTTGCATTGAACACAAACTGTAAATAAAGAGAAATGGCTGGAAGAGCAATCCATTGTAGTTTTTTACTGACTTTAATCACAGGGCACGGTAGTACTAAGAGACTCCCTAACAGATACATATTCCAGACCCCTTCCTCTCTATTGTGTGTAGCCACTCAGTTTCCTCTTGGTAGTCAGAATCAGTCATGCCAGCCAGTATAGTAACTGCCTACTTTGTTGATTCAGAGGCTTGAGCTCAAAGTAGTTGGCTGGCAGTCTCCACACTTCTGGTTCAGTGGATTAAATTGCTGTGTCTTGGTGGAAGTATTCTTCCCTTTGGAAAGATCTCTGGGCCAGCAGAACATACGGTCTCGGGGATAAAAGATTTTTGCTAGTAGATCACTTATTTGGGGTAATAGTGAGTGGTGCCACTCCCATCTTTATCTTTTGATTCCTGGACTTGTGAATCCTGGCTATGGGAGAAACGGCACCATATTTAGAGCATCAGTGCCTTAGCGTTGCAGGATATTGGCACTCAACTGGAGGTTTAACATATTTTCAAAAGGCCACTGTTACATTAAGCCAGGTGCTTCAGGATGGTAAGACCAGCGAGTTCCATGGGCATGGGCCCATTGCCACACATTGGCTGTGTTCCTTGATCAGAAGCAGTCATGTGTGGGTCACCATGCTGGTGGATATGGTATTTAAGTCCATAAATGATAGTTTTGGCAGAAGCATTGCACCAGAGAATGCAAATCCATATCTAGAAGTATCTATTTCAATAAGAACAAAGTGGTGCCCCTTCCATGATGGAAGTGGTTCAATGTAGTTAACACTTGACCACAGCCTGTGCATAAAATAGACTCTTATCTCTGGCCATGGTTCCTTCCAAGTAAAATGAACAACCAGGTGCATCAACTGTAATCCTGCCCCTATCTCTTCATTGTCCTTCAGGGATGTCCCAGAGGGGAGTTGTAGAGCTGTAGCTGTCCACTTTGGAGCCGTCATATTGTGTAGAACCTTCTGTAAACCAGGCCCAAGTTCCACTCAGTCAACTAATCATAGGAAACGCCCCATGAAGCCATAGATGCAGGTTGGGAGAGAAGGTAATGTTGCAGGAAAGGGGGCCATGGCATTTGGGCCACTTTCTCATGGAACTTGTATCTCCAGGACCTACTTTAGCCCAATATCATAAATGCCATTTTCAGTTGACAATGGAGCACACCCAACTTTATGGCTTGGTGGGTTAGACCACACCCAGTTCATGATGGGCACCTCAGTTTTCATGGTCTGTGGTTAAGGATTTAGTGTTGACTAATTTAAAACTCAGTAACAAGCCAAAGCCTGTTTCTCAAGGAAGAGTGATCTGCAGTGGCTGGCAGGGTTTTGCTCTGAAATCCTAAAACTCACCATCATACCAACTCCTCTTGATGTAATATAAATTTATAGAAAAGCAACCAAAAAATTTGTGTATATCTTTTAAAAAGTAAGCATAAATGCTCATGGAGGAAGAAACATAGATACTTGTTCAACTATTCTTTTTTTTTTTTTTTATCTTTTCACATTTATAGAGAGAAATTATCTTTTTGTCTTCAGTGCATATTTATTTCTATTTTACTTTTTGACAGATAGAGACAGAGACAGAGAACCGAACTGTGGGAACTCCCCAGTTCAGCACGTGGGTCCTGCCTGGGCCGGAGCCGGGATTCGATCCTCGGTCCTCATGGCCTCAAAGCAAGCGCTCAACCCGCTGAGCCGTCCCGGCTTTTCCCTGTTCAACTATTCTTTGAAAATGATTTTAAATGACTCTCGGCTGTTTATCAGAAAAATGCTCAAATTCTATTTTGGGGTTATACTTTAAATTTTCACACTTAAATACTAGTCATAATTTATGGCTAAATTGAGTAATGAATAGCCTTTGAATGGGTGTCTCTTGAACTAAGTTTAGCCTTAGTAGATAAAAGCAGTTTAGAGACAAGCAGATAGTTGAAGCACTATGCTAAAAAGATGAGAAAAATCTAGTTAGAACTAAACATATTCTAAACACACACACACCCAGTGCCACTACTGTCCTTAAAATAGAACTCAAATATTTAGGTAGCAAAAAAGTATGTGTTTTTCATTTCTCATAGACCTCATTTGGGGTTGGCTTGATTATTTTTGGATTCTTTCTTTAGTATAAAGGGTATTTTTTTCTAATCTTGGTGGAATGGTACTTTTGAAACAACCAAATTGCCTATGGTTTGCTTCTTAGTTTCTCTTTATATCTAAATTTTAAAATCAATGCATTTGTAAGGCACTTTAGGAAGTTTCCATATTTATGATTTTGCAAAGAAATACCTCTGTGAGCAGAAAGGGTTTGAAGTGTTTTAACTGTCATGCCTCTTAGCAACTGGCAGATGCTAAGTAAGGGTTGAGCAAACTTAACATGTCAGAAACTGAAATCATTATCTTCCCTCCGCAGACCTGCTGCTTCTCTGTTCAGGGCACCGACCTGCCAAATCACTCTCATTGCAAACCTGGGAGCCACCTTCCTCTTCTCTCCTGTCTCTTTTATCAGCCACAAAACCCTGTCACTTCTAAGTCAGCAATGTCTACAAATCCTGCTTCTCTTTCCCCTCCTCCTGCCTTCTTCTGACTTGCATCATCTGTCTAAACTCTGCCTCTTTGCCCTTAGTCTTTCTACCCTATGGCTATTCTCAAAAATGTAGATCAAATCATTTTGTTTCTCACTTCAAAGTATGGCTGGCTACTCTTTGCCTATAGAAGACAAAATAGAAACCCCTATTCATGGCCCATAAGGCTTTTCACAGTCTGGTTCCAACACAAGTTTTCAGTCCCATCTTTAGCCACACCGAATTGCTCACCATTCTCTGAATTAACAATGTCTTGTCAAAATTCCATGACTTGGAGCACATCTACTCATGCATGTCAGTGTAGTGGTTAAAGGCATGGATGTGAGAGCCAGGCTGCCTCAGTTTGACTCCCAGTGAAACTATGACTCGCTAAAGGAGTTTAGGAAATTATACATAAATTCTCTGTGACCCAGGAGTCTTGTCTGTAAATGGGCTTCATAAGTAATGGTACCGCTCTCATAAGGTTGTTGGGAGAATTCAGTGGATACACAAAGTTTTAGAACAGAGTCTGGCATATTGCTAGTTCTCAATAAACATTGGTCAGCATTCTTTGAACATTGTATTGAGCTGTCTGTGAGCTCCTTGAAGGCAGGAACTCTCCCATATTCCTGGTGAGTGACTGACAGTAGGTGCTCAGTTAATGTTGAGTAAGTAGAAGAGCCAGCAGAAGCGATGCCTTAGTACCAGAGTAACGGGGGGGGGGGGGGGGGGGGGGGGGGGGGGGGGGGGGGGGGGGGGGGGGGGGCAGGGCAGATCTTTGATACTATATTAGGTCATGGAGGGAAGCATGAGAAGGTGGTTAGACTA
Organism: Craseonycteris thonglongyai; assembly: GCA_004027555.1. NCBI lineage: Eukaryota > Metazoa > Chordata > Mammalia > Chiroptera > Craseonycteridae > Craseonycteris > Craseonycteris thonglongyai. The sequence goes on from PVKE010012139.1 coordinate 31,386, forward strand.
TTTCTAAATAGGCTGCTCTCTCGGGGCTGCTCAGTTTCCATCAGATACGCAACCCACTCATCTGTCCATAGCAATGGTTCTCAACTCTGGCTGCACATTAGAATAACTTGGGAAGCTTTTTTAAAATAGTGATGTTTGCCACCTCTCCCTACCTAGAGGGTTCTGATTTAATGGCCCTGGATGGAGCTCCGTCATTGGTAATTTTTTAAAAACTCTGCAGAGGCTTCTCTAGTGCATCTGAGTTGGGAAGCACAGGCCTGAGAGTGGGTGTGGGCGCTCTGCTCTCTCAGGCTGCAGGGGCTGCCCGGGCAGACCCTGTGCGCACCCGTGGCTCTGAGTCACTGTGCTTGGCAGGGGTGCTCACATCAGGGCTATTCTTAGAGATAAGTAAGGTCACTTTCTTCTAATCCATCATTTGGATTTCTACCCATCTTAAAAGGACACATGGGTACATGCTAGAGTCAGCTGGGTCTAGTGCCTAAGACACTGTCATCAGCAGGTCCAGATCCCAGTCCTGAGTCTGCAAACCTACTGCCTGGCTGCTACAAGTGCCTCTGGGGTTCGAGAGCATTGAACTTGTTAGAGATTCTTTCCAGTTTTAAATACTAAAATTCCATCCAAATTTTAAAACATTTTGTGCTTCAGAATATTGTATATATAATATATATATATATATAATATATATTATATATATATTTTTTCTGTGAATTTTGGCAAGCTTGCTCTCCCATCCATGCAACAGTGGGCTTAGTATTCCATGCTGAGCCTATAAAAATGAGTGCAAATTCATTATTACTCTGTGAGGCACTGGGCACTCATCATATTCATTTGTTCTGCTATTTGGTTGTCATTTTGCACCCTGCTGCATTTTATGAAGATGTGGAAAGCTTTCTCTTACTGATAGATTAGGGCAATCTAATTGGTAGTTGCTGTTCATCTTAAGTGAGATTGCAATGGCCTTGAACTGTTTGATGGGACTTGTGAAATACAACCAGTGACACAACTCTTGTTGAGACTTGGGTGTGAATGCAAGCAGGAAATAGACTGTAGCCTCCTTATTAACACTGTGTTCATCAGTATGCATTTGGTTTTGCATTTACTTATTACTTGCTTATTTATTTATTCTATGTCTCATTCTAATACAAAATAGAGATTTTGAGTCAGTTTATAGAAATATGCATTATACATAGGTTACAAATAGATGAAGAATTTGAGGTAGAGGATAAATAAGGGTACAAAGACCCCCATGAGTGCATGGAGAGGATTCAAGAATGTTTGTCATGTCCTGGGTAGCTACTATAGCCAGTGAAAGGAACTGACCATTATTAGAAAGAGAAACTAAATTGTCTGTGCATTTAAAACACATGACTAAACCAGAAGGCCTGAGTTCTGAGGAAGAATTTTATGCATGGGTTCTTAGGAAGGGGCTTCCAGGTGAATATAGTCAGTGTCGTTAGTGCTATTCCTATAATAAGCGCAACAGCAAATTTCTTTTTTTTTTTTTTTAAAGATTTATTTATTAGTTTTGACAGAGAGAGAGATACAGAGACAGAGAGAAGGGGGAGGGCCCAGAGCAGTCTCCATAGATGCACATCATTGGTTTTTCCACATAGTTTCACTCCACAGGTGGGTGCTTGGTTGCACAGGGCAGGAACTGGGCCGGGGTCTCACCCCGGTGAGAACTGAACTGGGGGCACTCCCGAGTTCAGCATATGGGTCTGCACGGGCTGGGACTGGGATTCGATCCTCGGTCCTCGGGGCTGCAAAGTGAGCGCCTAACCCACTGAGCCATCCCGGCTTCCCCAACAGCAAATTTCTTACATCAATTTCTTATCATTTTCATCAAGACAAGTGACATAACAAAGCATAATTTAGCAGAAGTAATTTTACCAGCAGCTAAAATAATATTAACCAAAGATGCAGCTCTGAAATTGAATATTTATAGGAAAAAACTGAATATTTAGAGGAATATATGGACAACACTCTCCATGGGTATTATTTCTTCTAACTAAGTGTTTTGATGTGGGTTAAGCAGAAAATAATGGCAAGCACCATGTACAGTCACAACTCTAAATGCTTTTACATGATTGGTGCATTTAATACTTAAAACATTTTTATATGGCCAGTACTACAAGCATCATCATCACTATTTTACAGTTGAGAAAAGCAAAACAGAAAGATGTTTGGTAACTTGCTCAAGGTCACCCCGTGGTTGACTGATATTAGAACCCATGCCATGTGGCTCCTTGCTCTCAGCCTCTGAACTACCATCACCTCTCTGAGAGTCTGGGGCTATCTTCTCTGACAAGATCATGAAGTATAGCTTGTTCATTTGCTGTAAGAACAAATACACACATTTTTATACTTAAACATGCAAGAAAGCTGACACCATGTCATGAAAATAAAGGAGCTCTTTAAGGGCTGAATGTCCATGCTGGGTAGGCTGACTAGACATACTGTTTTAAAGAGGACAGAAAACAACAGTACTGTCCCATTTCAAATGGTATGTATGGTCAATGTAGTCTCACTGGCCTAAATGCAAGGTGTCAGGAGGCTGGCCATATGTATTGTTTGAAAGGGGACAGTACCATTGTTTCCTGTCCCCTTTAAAATGGGACTCTGGTGAGCCTAACACTGGGTTGTCAAACAAATCGAGGATGCAGACCGCAGAGGTCTATGGTTTTCAAGCAGGATGTGAAGGGACCCAACAAGGGAATGTGGGGGTTGGTGGGGAGGGTGAAGGAGAGAACTGAGCAGACTATGCCCTGTAACCCTTTCCTCTCCTCCCCCACCCACCCCTTTGCCCCCCACACCCCCATCCTCACCCAAGTAGAGCACTGCCATCCATGGTGATCTGTTTCACTTTTGGAAATTACATGTAAATTTTAATTAAGCAAACATTCCAAGGCAAAAACAAATTGAAAATTACTGTTCTGTGCTATCACAACCACAATAGTTTTTAATCCCCAAATCTATTGCTTTTTCTGATTATATAAGCAATATATGTCCATTGCTAAAATATGGAAAAAAAATGTACAAAGAAGAAATTACAAGTCACTTATAATTCCTACCATGTGGCAATGACTACAATTTGTGTTTTGAGGTATATTCTTCCCGCCTTTTTTCCCCTATGCATTTTTATGGCTACTTGCACATGAAAACATATATATTGCAACAAATTTTTTTTAACCTGCTTCTTCATTTAATAAGATATCACATGATTATTCATTTATGTAACATGGTTTTTATTATTTATTTAATTAATTTTTGAAGATTTGTTTTATTGTTTTTGACAGAAAGAGCTAGAGACAGAGAGAGACAGAGAGAAGGGTGAGGGCCCAGAGCAGTCTCCATAGTTGTACATCATCAGTTTTCGACATGGTTTTGATTGACACAGGTGGACGGGGGACATGCAGGTCAGGAACTTGGACTGGGGACCTCCCGTATGGGAGGCACACCCCCTCAAGCCAGGGACCAAATGGGAGGTGGGGTCAAGAACTGAACTGGGGGCCTCCTGCATGGGAAGCACACCCCAGTTCAGCATATGGATATATGATGTTTTCTCTATATACATATATAAAACATATATACAAGGGCTGTACGGAAAAAATCCAGCTACTATCAATATAATGAGAGCAGTTACATGGCTGATACTTTCTGGACAGCCCTTGTATAATCCTATATATTCTCTCTATATAGAGAATACTATATTGTCCATATGTTCTATGACTATATCGCCATCTCTGTGTATATACCGGTATGTATGTATGTATTACCTTATCTAACATAAAATAATCAATAGAATCATGGTCAATAGACTGCCCAATGTTAAGTCATTAGCCTATAGTACACTTCTAAAATGATTTCAAATGTTTTCCTAAGTAATCTGGTATCCCTAGACATGAACTGTTCTGTAGGTTATCTACTAACATCTATAAAACATGGAGTTTGAGGTTTTAGAATATTTGATCTTCACCCATTTTCTCTTCCACTTATACTTTTTGGTCATAAACTATGCCATTAGCTTATAGGATAACCTTATCTTTCTGTTTTCTTTGAGGGGAAAATGTGATGGTTAGTTTTCTGTTTGATCCCAAGGTTCATTCTCTGCCTTTCTCCTGCTATGCTGCTCTATATGGACTGCATCCTTCCGTGTCCTTGACCTCTGGCTACTGGTTGGATTAGTTAGTGTGAGGCACTGTCAGGAGATGGGGTGGTGGGGTGGAAAGCTAGGATTGAGGTATTTACCTTCTCAGCAGCTGGGCTTCAGTTGGGCTGTGGCTGCCTCCCTCTGCATGTGCAGCTCCTTTGGGAAGTCCCTCTTCCGAGGCACCATTCTCTCTCTACGCCAGTAACACCATGGAGCCTGAGGGAGGCCAGGGCTTCTCGTTGGTGCTGGACTGTGTGCTTCACTTTCCTTTGTTGGTTCCCTTAACCCTGCTGACATTTTTGCAAGGCATTCCTTCATTCATTTTGCTCAATAAAACCCTTTATGTATGCTATTCATTTTCAGGACCCTGCCTATGATAAGAATTTGCATTTGACTCATCCCAAATATCAGAGTTAAAGATAAAAGGCAGGGGACTCTCCAAGATATCCCAGTTTCACAACATCATATCTGGTCGCTCTCTTGATCTATAGATGTCTCCATGGTTCTGAATGGAGGTCACATTTGGGGCCCCCAACAAATCTCAGTAGCCTGTAGTGAGCCACTCTTACTTAGTGTAGCTCATGGCTGGTTTCTGCCCACAGTTTGACTGGAATTGTGACAAAGTACCTAATGGAACTCCTGACAAATTTCTTCCTAATACACAAAACTGTGGTCCATAGTAGAATAGTCTGTCCTAAAACTCACCAGCTCCTCATATAAAATATGAACCCAAGAAGCAAGCTTTCAATTATCACAGAAGAGGTTTAACTTAATTAACTTAAAAGCAACTAAGCTTTTAAGTTAATTTGATTTACTATTATTATCCAGAAAGGTCTTCACAATTAATTCTTGCACCAATTTATACCTTGACTTCTTAAAGTATCTTTCCTAAAAAACAAGAAAAAAAAAAAAGGAAAAAGAAAAACAAGAAAACTTTTTAATTTATCAAGAGAAATTGTAAAGGATTTTAAGTTGGATCAGTAAATGATTAGTTTTGTGTGGAGGGATTTTTAGTAAAGGGTTTATTATTCCTGACAGAGAGGGAAACAACAACAAAGCCTTGAAATTTTAATACTAGATTTATTTTTGGTGTGGTAGAGGAAAAAATAAATATAGAAAGGTACATAGACAATTATAATCACCTGGATCAGAATGAATAAATGCTGATGTTTTTTCATATTTTCTTCAGATGAATATTTTTTCTAATTTTATATCATTTTTTTTAATTAAAAATCTTACAGTTATTTATTTATTTTTTTCAGTTCAATGTTATTTTATAAGGGTTTCAGATGTATAGCATAGTGGTTAGACATTTATGTAGTTTATACAGTGATCCTCCATAGTTAGTCCAGTACCCTACGTGGCACTATACATGATTGTTGAAACATTATTTTATTGTTTTTGACAGAGAGAGACAGGGAGAGACAGAGAGAAGGGGGAGGGCCCAGAGCAGTCTCCATAGTTGTAAACATCAGTTTTTGGCACGGTTTCATTCCACACAGGTGGGCAGGGGCCATGCAGGGTGGGAACCGGGCTGGGGGCCTCCCTCATGGGAAGCACCCCCCAGTTTAGCATGTGGGTCTGCAGGGGCCGGGGCTGGGATTCGATCCTCAGTCCCTGGTGCTGCAAAGCGAATGCTTAACCCACCGAGCCAAAACATTTTTGACTATATTCTCTATGCTACATTTATACCCCCATGACTATTTTGTGACTACCAATTTGTACTTAATCCTTTCACCTCTTTCACCCAACTCCCCAACACCCCTCCCCTCTCGCAATCATCAGTTTGTTCTCTGTATCTATGAGTTTTGCTATTCATTTATTTGTTCATTTATTTTGTTCTTTAATTCCTTCTTTTTATCTTTTGACCTATGAAGTCCCCTGGGGTCCTCTTTGTGCTCCCATTCTCCTCCCATGCTCCTAGAAACAATTATTATAAAGAATTTGGTATGTACCCAAATTTATTTAACTTCTACCTATAATCTATTATATAATTATATCACAATTTATGTATCTAATTACCTGATAATAAGCTTTTATGTTTTTTTTCCAATTATCCTACTACAAACAATGTTATAATAACATTCTAGCACATATCTCATTGCACATTTATTTTCCAAGGTTTATACTTAAGGCATGAATTTTCTGGGTCATGGAGTATGCTCATTTTCAGCTACACTAGATAGCAAGAACTGATTATTTTTGTCAGTTGATTTACTCTTACCACATATGTAGCCTTAAACACTATGTAATATTGCTTGGTGTGTGTATTCCAATTCCTAGGACTGCACAGCAAATTACTCCAAAATGTAGTGAGACAAATCAGCCAAATATTATGCTCACAGATTCTGGACAAGGCACATAAGTATCTGGGGCCTCTGCAGGAAGGCTCAAAGGCTGTAGGTGGAATCATTCAAAGGCTAATTTACTCCCAGGTCTGGTGGTCAACATTAGATGCTAGCTCTTGACTGAGGGCTTAGCTGGACTGTTGGCCAGAATATGTCCATGAAAGCTCCCCATGTGGCCTGGACTAATTCATGACGTGCTGGTGGCTGGATTCCAAGGGTGAGTGAGGAGAGAGAGAGAGAAATAATTCAGGTAGAAGCTGTATCATCTTTTGAGATCTACTCTTGGAAGAAATGCAGTTACTTTGAGTTCTGTCAAGTCACAAAGACTGCCCCATGTTCAAGGGGTAGGAACTGCCTCTCAGTGGAGAAGTGTCAATATCATACTGTAATAAAAACATGTGGGATGAGACATATATTGGTGTAGCCATCATTGGAAATAAAACCTGCCACAATATGATTGTGTTCTTTCTCTCTTTTGTAGTAACTTCTTTTCCTGATTATGAAAATAATACTATTAATTGTAAAAAATATTTCAGAAACATGTAGTAAAGCATAAAGAAGAAAATAAAGCCTACTATTCAGAGACAGCCAGAGTTAACATTTTATGCATATACATACACTTTCCTGAAAATAAAAATTAGATCATCCTATACATATTGCTTCTTCATTTAGAAAAACGTCATTAATCTTTTTCAATGTCCATCAATAGAGCATTACACCATCATTTAAAAAAAAATGGTATTTTTTATTGTATAAATATATTTTCTTGATTTATCCAATCCCTTCTTTATGGACACTTAGGTCATTTGTAAATTTTTACTGTTTTGTCTATACATCTAAAATTTACATAAATGATATTATACTGAATGAAATAGTCTGCAACTTGCTTTTATCCACTAAAATTATGTCTTCAAGAGTTAAGTTGGGGAAGCCGGGATGGCTCAGTGGGTTGGGTGCTCACTTTGCAGCGCCGGGGACCGGGGGATTGGGTCCCGGCCTCGGCCCGTGCGGAACCATGTGCTGAGCCGGGAGCTCCCCTAGTTCAGTTCTCTCTCTGTCTCTGTCTCTCTCTCTCTCTCTTTCCTCTGTCAAAATAAATAAATAAATT
>PVKE010012140.1:0-28344 GCA_004027555.1 Craseonycteris thonglongyai
TATTTTACTTAAATAAGCAAGGACATGAGTTTTATAAGGTAACTTGCAAGGCTTGCTGGGTGCACACAAGGGCGGGTTACATGGCATTGGTCCGTGCACATTTCTTAGCTTGCTTCATTAAACAACTTTGTATTTGAAGAAAAAATAAAATAAAATCAGCTCTTGAAATCTGAGAACACCTAAGGGACATAATTTGAGGCAGCTTTCTGCATCAAGCTATCTGAGACATCAGTGCCGATCTCTCCTGGGTGGTTTGTTCCAAGGATTTCCAGGGCTGTGAATACGATCTTGAAGATAAAGTCATGTGGCCTCTAGAAGCTTTCAGAAAATGAATTGTTCAAAAGGAATAACTATTTTTTAAAAGTATCTTTGTCTAAGAGCAGTAGTATCTGGTGATAAATTGAATGCTCCTCACTGAATTGAACATATCATGATCTAGATTAGAAAACTGAAAGAAAAAAAAAACGTGGAACCTTTTGTAGTATCACAAGATGAGCTTTTCTGATACTTAATGTGTATAGTTTCTAGAGAAGGAATTTCTGTTAAGACAGGTTCCCAGTTTTGAGGTATATATGATACCTTTTATATAAGACATGGCACAAAATATGCCAGTTTTGTGCATATATTGGTATTGTTTGTTTATATAGAATGGAAATCTACTTAACCATCTCTTACAAAGAAAAACAATATACACATATAGAAAGAGCACAAGTATTGTGTGTTAGTAAAAGTCAGTCATTTGTTTATCAGAGATACTTATGTGGCTCTTAGTTCAGTTTTCACATTTGAAACAAAGTGGAAAAATATGGAAAATACTATTAGTAAAAATTACCTCATATTTCATGGTTTGTATTAGTTTTGTTTTTCCTTGCTTTGTTTGTTTACTTGTTTTATTTATTTATTTATTTATATTTATTAAACAAATTGCCTGGTGACGTGTTCATGAAATATCCCCAGAGAAGTTAGTTCCTTTTCTAGTGTTCCTCTTGCCATTTCATTTGGAAAGAAATATAAAAATAATAAGCTTTAGAAGAAGAGAAGTTGTGTCCTATTATCAGTCTCTTATATGTTGGTACAGTGAAGATATGAAATTGGAGGTGGCAGAATATGGAGTGAAAAAGTTTGATATTTTGACATTGTGACCTCATTGTGAACTGAAAGCATAACCCTGCCTCCCTTGGTGGTGAGAGATATTATATTATACTGTGCAGTTAGTAAAACTATTTCTATAATGTACTCGCCTTGTATAATCTCACCTAGGCAAATTGCAAAATATCATATTTCTGGATAATATAGCAATTTTTACTCAGAGATTAAAAGATTCCCCCCAAATCATTCCAGCCTCTTTTATCTCTCTTCCAAAACTTACAAATTCTGATTTCTCAGCTCTGCAATTTTGTTCATGATGAGAAGTCATTTATTAGAAGAGATGATCTTTTTTTCTTGTTTATTTTTAAACTAGTTTCCTAAAAGCTGTGGTTGATGAAAATCTATCTATCTATCTATCTATCTATCTATCTATCTATCTATCTATCTATCTCTCTCTATCTCTATCTCTCTCCATAATCTCAGAGTTATCTCATAGAAGGGAAAACTGATTTAAATTGTGAAACACTTTCAAAGGTTCCCTTCTCTCTTACCCTCTTGGAGATGTGAATTTCCCTGACCTCCTGGTTGAAAATTAGTGAATAATATGCAAAACCTCAAGGAATATAGGGAGTTTGATTACAACCAAAACATTCAAATCAATACATCCGTCATACTACCAAAAAGCCAGAAATGCATGAGAGAGGTTCCTTCGAAGGCCTGGTAACACCCATTTTGCTATTTTTTATTTTAACTTCACTATAACATTTTCTATCTCTGGGCATATAGTAAGTATTCAATAAATATGTATTCATGTAATGAATAAATTAAGAATATTTATTTAATTCTCTAGCCAAATAATCAAATCCCGGTGATGTGATCTCTTGGTTTATGTAGAAAGCTGCTCTTGGTGAAACACCATCTTAGAGTTGCATTTGACAGTTTTACTAATTTTATGTTTTTCAAGTTTCTCTTCTGTCCTTCACCTTCATCTCCTAATATATATACATATATATATATATATATATGTATATATATATATATATATCTTTAATATTAAATATCTGAAATATATTTAAACATCTGATCTCTCGAGTTTTCCCCCCAGCATTTCCTGAGTATTATTTCAGAATTTCAATTGACACAGTTACTGAAAAATTAGAAGAAATATATAGACATGAAAACATGAGAAGTAAAGTCCCAAAAGCATAAAATATCTATAGGCATGTTGTTTAAGGATATACACGTGTGTGGTAGAACTATATCAAACAGAAGGAAGTAATAAATACAAAATGCAGAGGAATGGCTCCCCTTCTGGGTGGAGTTAGATGGGTACAATTCAGGTACATCACTGAGGGGTTTCACAGGCAATGAAACAGTGTTCTGTATTAAGCTTGGAAGTAGGTACAGGATGCCAGGATGGCTCAGCAGCTGAGCATTTGCCTCGCACTTAAGAGGTCTAGGGTTCAATTCCAGGCCCCAGCCTGTACAACCCCATATGCTGAACTGTGGAGCAGCTAGTAACCACCAAGATAGCTCAGCAGGGAAGGTTCTCCTCTCCTATATGGGAGGCCCCCGGGTTGGTTTTTTCTCTGCTTGAACCCACATCGACCTATGTGAAATGAAACCGTGTCACAACTAATGAAGTACAACTACGGAGACTGCTCTGAAGCCTCCCCTCCCTTCTCTCTCTCTCTCTCTCTCTATCTCTCTCTGTTCCTCTCTCACCTTCTCTCAAACAATAACATAAAAATAATTTTTAAAAAAAGAAAGTAGATGGGGAAGCCAGGATGGCTCAGTGGGTTAAATGCTCACTTTGCAGTGCCGGGGACCAGGGGACCGAGGATCGAATCCCGGCCCCAGCCCGTGCGGACCCATGTGCTGAACTGGGGAGTTCCCCCAGTTCAGTTCTCTCTCTGTCTCTGTATCCCTCTCTCTCTCTCTGTCAAAACAATAAAAAAAAAATTTAAAAAAAAAAAGAAGGTAGGTATAATTTCTTTTGTATATACAACATATATAATATATAATAGTATTTATTATATAACAAATATCAATAACATTATATATAAGTATGTCTTCATATAAAGGAATACATATATAAATTATTTTATGTGTTTAAAATGTTTCAAATAATACAAAATATATATGGGGAAGGCTAATGATAGAAACCAAAGTGAGGCCAGCATTTACACATAAAGCAATACCAATATCCATTTATTATGCTGAAGCCAATTTTTAATTTATACTTACTATTACAAGCCCTTTTTAAAAAACAAATGTAATAATGGCTTTTAGTGACTTTCTTCCAAGAAGAAGCTAAACTTTCTATTTGTTTTCATAATCTTTAGATCTTCTAAAAATTAATTTCTGGTTTATCCAGGATGTTCAGCATCCTAAACATTTAATGTCATCTTCTTAATTCATAAAAAAGAAAGGTAAAAATTATGTCAAATATTATTACCTGTTTCCTTTATTTTCTCCCTAATTTTTTTGAGTTAGTAAACTAGCTTTCTGTACATATGGTGAACATACTGAAGTTGGCTGAGCAAATTTCTGTCCTGAGATAGAAATTTCCACAATATCATTTTTTTTTTTATTATTGCTTTTTGACAGAGACAGAGAGAGAGATACAGAGACAGAGAGAGAACTGAACTGGGGAAACTCCCCAGTTCAGCACATGGGTCCGCACGGGACGGGGCCAGGATTCGATCCTCAGTCCCCGGCGCTGCAAAGTGAGCGCTTAACCCACTGAGCCATCCCGGCTTCCCCCAAATTTCCACAATATCAAATCCCCATTTTTCTATAAAATGTTTTGTTGTTCTGAAAATTGTTCTTAGTCAGGCATTGAATAGGGAGTAAATATCTACTTACAGTATTTTATAGAAATATTGTGGCTATAAATTTCAAAAGTAAAAATCTATAGTATTCTTTCTTTCTTTTTTTTTTTTTTAATCTTGAAAAACTGTAAAATTCTGCGATCTTTTTTAGGAAAAAAATACACTCGTCATTTCTCAATGTAGTAACTTTTGTTTTCTTACCTTAAATCTGAGCACAAGCTCTGACAACTGAACTTACTAACTGAAACCCAGAAAAATCTATGATGAATGGTTGCATATAACACCCTGTATTATTCACTCTTAAGTGGTTTGAACCTATGAGTATAGCGTGGCATAGACGCATTTACATTGATGGGCAGAGTGAAAATCCTAAAGTCTAAGGTCTTTTGCTTCTGGACCAGTCCAGGGTCACTTGCATTTACAAATTGGCTCATACTGTTCTGCTAAATTATTGTTGCTTTTAAAAAAACAAGAACAGTGACTGTTATGGTAACTGCCATTCAGATGACCACATGTCGATAACGTCACCACAGATAACAGTTTAGCTTTATATGTCTATAAAATTTATTTTTTTAACATTTGTCTTTAAAATAAGTTAAGGAAATATTTATTCCTAGCTCCTGAATGTTCCTGTCTCCTATCCAAGGTTATCTTCTTTTGCCTTTTAATGTGTCTTGAAAGACAAATTAGGAATTAGAAGTTCCTTAATGATTAAAGACTTAAGCAAAAAGAGTTAGGTTGTTTTGTAGACATATTTTTGCAGTCCACAGTAGCCATTATTTTTGTTCCCCTATAGGATTTGCAATTCTCTCCATTTTAGGTGGTGATGTATTATTTTCTTTCTATGTATCTCTCCTTTCTTGACAGTTATACTCACCACTTAATTATACATAAGTTAAATTTCCAAGTATTAGAATTTGTCTTCTGTTAGATTTTAAAATAAATGTGTTTATTTCTGGAGAAATAACTTAGACTTTTGATAAAAGTTTAGGAAGGATCCATTTATCAGAGACTTGATTGCTCATCTTCTGTTGGGTGGGTCAGTAACCGAGTTAGATTTTTGAACTTTTAAGTGAGAATATTTTCATAATTACTCCACAAAAGGAAACACAAATAACACTCATTTGCAGGTTGATTTGTTTGTAGTTGTGTCCTTCGTAGGTAGTACAAAATAGATCATTATATCTGCTAAATCTCAGTGAGTTGAAACAACAAAGATTCTTTTCTTTCTTAAGTTACATGCCTATTGTGAGTCGGGTAGGGACTCTGCACACATATCTTCACTCTGAACCAAAGAGAACAGAGCAGTTACTCTCTGGAATTTTACCAGTCACTCTGACAGAGGAAAGACCAAGTTTTGGTTGGTCTTGAATGGGCAGTTAATCACTCTGTTCTGCAAGTAAGAGAACGATACAACTGGCTAGCCAGGGCAATTCACACAGGGCCCATATAACCACATGGGGACCAGGAATTGCAATACTACCATGTGACCAGAAATGAAGAGAACTGAAAAGATCTGGCGAACAATGCTAATGACTCTCTTATTCGTTTAAAGTTGCCATTATCCCCCCTGTTGGCATATCTCTCTCTGAAACCTCAAATGATGTCAGACAGTGTCAATGACTAACATAATCATGTTTTTTATTCCCATTTCCATTCATAAGTATGCTTTTCTACACCCATATTGCTCAAAAACATAATCCAATATCTTCATTAGTATCTCTGAGCGTTGCTCTGTAGTTCCTTTGAACTTCTTTGGACTTCATTTATCTTCAGAAGGAAATAAAAGATTCATTTTAGTAGCTCTCTACTAAATTTTAAAGTTTAATGATGCATTGTGGAGTTACTAAATTGAGACATTTATAGTATTCAATTATGTATGAATTTATACTTTGCTGTTAGCTCACTTTTAAAACATGCTATATTTACTCAACATTTAAAGCTCACAACATCACATTGAAATAGTAAGAAATCTTCCTATTATATTCAACCTCAAAATGAGTGAAAATGATAATGAATGAGCTATAAACTGTAGCATGTAACTGTTACTTACTCTCTGTTCTAAATTCCCTTTTCTCTACTCTCTCTATGTAGTAGGGAACTACATTTCCCAGGAATCCTTATCCTTTAGCACCTCGGTACTCTCAGGTCCAGAGAAAGAAAGAAGCCAGCCACTTTTTCTTCCTTACTCAGCCTCCTTGTGGTGTCTATAGCACCAGCTGCCGCTATGCTTCCCCCTTTCTGTGGTCCCATCCCTCACCAGAGACTCTGGCTTCTATACTTGAATAACATCTTTTCTTCCTGTTGTCCCTTAAACTATAGCAGTTCATAGCCTCCTTCACTGATTTCTGGGTCATTGTTTTATCTCCAGTTTAGCTACTCTGCAGTTCTGTCCCCTATATAACGAACTCCCTACATTAAATACTTTCTATTTGAAAATTACTCTGCATCTAGAGTAGTTTCTGTTTTCCAGGTTAAATTCTGACAAATTAAAAGGCCCAAAACAAAATTGAGAGGTTTTAATCATTTCTGTTTAGGACTATGGTGATAAAAAGAAAAACCAAATAGATACTTTTTCTTTAAAACAAATTAGGTCAATAGGATAAACAGAGAGTATAGTGGGCCAGAGAGGGAAAATTTTAAATATTAGTCCCACTTTTTTCTCTTTCTAGGGATATGATTCCAAGAAGAATACTTCACTTCCTGTATTTTTTTTTCTCATTTCTAAAATAATAATTTTTTACTACTGCTATGCAACCATGTGCAAAAATCTTGGCAACTTCATGCTCATTAAAGGAAGCCAGGCACACACAAGCACACACACACACACACACATGCACATAGTAAAGTTTCATTTTATGAAATTAATGTAGATAAAAACAAATCAGAATAATGGTTGTCTTAGTGGGAGAAAGAGATAGAAAATACAAAGGAGATTTTCCAGTGTGATGACAATGCTCTCCATGTAGACTGGGGTGGGGTTTACATGGGTATGTATATTTGTTAAAACTCACCAAACTATACACTTAAAATGTGCACATTTTACTATATATAATGATACCTCAATATATAAAATAAAATAAAAAAGAGGAAAGGCATCCTTTTTCGGTTCTACTATTATTTATTTTTTTTAATATTTTTGAAAAAATATAATTTTTTTACAATATTTTCAACTTAAACACTATTCACACTGAACACGTATGGCAGCTTAACCTACCCAAATATGAAGTTTAAGAAGCCAAAACTGTTCTAGCTTTGTTAAAAAAAAAAGTTGTGCTGCAGACTATTGTAGTGATGGTTAACAAAGCAAGGAAGAGCACCACTCAAATCACATTACAATTTCTTTGTTCAATTGGATTATGGGTTGGTCAATGTTAGACATCACACAGGCATAGCTATGATGCAGTGACTCCTTAGAAGATGCAATTCTCAAATCATATACTTCCTCAGATGTAACATTAGGCGAATGCAGTATTTCTTACATAACATACCATAAAAGCCAGGACTAGTTCTAATCTGATCATTATTTTGTAACCTCAGTAATCAAAGACACACTTGTCTACAACGTATTATTTCAAATTAACCAACAAGCTTTTCTCAGAAGATTCTTAAAATGCAAATTTAAGTCTAAACCGAGAAATATGCTTAACAACTAGAACTTAATTTAAATTTACTCATTTAAAAAAAGTTTAAACATTTACAAGTGTTAGTTACCCTAAAGGATCAGTTTAGCCTCAAAAAATAAAATACACTGAGATTTAGAGGTCATTTAATTTGGTGCTTTGTCACAACTTGACTGGTGCTTCTTTCCTTGCTGTCTTAGAAAGACAATTAACTAAACAAACACCAGGTTTAGAGTATATGTATCCAAGACTTCTTTTAGCTCTGAAACTTGATTTGGACGAAATAAAAAAGGAAAAGGAGGGACAGACAAAGAATGAAAATGGACTTAAAAAATTTTCAAAGTCGTTCTAAAAATATATATGTTAAAACATTTGTAGAGAGTTTGTGCTTGTTTATTAAGAGAACAGGCTATTGAAACCACCTGCTTAGATTTTAGTTCCAGTTTCATGAGTGATGTCTGGATACTTGGGCAAATAACTTAAGCCTCTATTTCTGAGTTTTCGTATGTAGATATATTATAGAGTTAATGTTAATACCTAACCTAGTGGGTCCTTGTGAAGATTACATGAAAGAATATATGTAGGTTTTGGCATAGTGATAGGAACATAATAAATGCTCAGTAAGGGATGATGATGGTGAGGATGATGATGATGATGATGATGACGATGACAACGATCTACTTTTGCAGAAATGTATACATATGTATTGGCAAATAGATAAATTGAATTAATCACTTTTGTGAACAGATATGATCGTCTATACAACATTTAGCAGAATTCTTTTTTAAGTTAATATATCTTATGCTTTTTTCCATGATAACATATAAAGTGATCTGCTTAGTGATGGAATCATATTCATTGCACATATGGACCATTGGATTAACATTTCAGGTCTGTTGGTGTCTTCGTTATTATAAATACTACCGAAATGAACATCCTTATAAACAATATTTGAAGGATATAAAGTTTGTTTTTTTTAAGCAGAAAGAAATTCTTACCATTTTACTGTCAGAGTTAAGACTTTTTATTTCAAGACTAACCCTGTGCACTAGCTTTTTTATTCTCTCTTATATTCCTAAATCAGGCAGGCAGTTGATTGAATATAAAGAAAAGGTTTTCTCTTTTATACTGTTTGTTTTCTACACTGAAGCAATGAGACATAAGTCTTAAATCAGAATGAAATGTACAAGAGCAAGTAAGTGTAAATGCCATACCACTGTCTCTGAACAGGATCTATAATTTATATAGTATGCTTAGAAAATGTAAAAATCCAGCCTTAATAGATATTCTGAGTGTAAGGCTGTCAGAATGGGACTGAGGTTTCCAAAATTTCATTTTGAAATTAGAGTAGTAAACCTCTTTGAAAACTCTATTTAGTTGCTATAAATATGAAGATAAGTAACGTCAAGCCATTACATGTTAAAAAACACAAGGCCGTGTGACATGTCTTTTATTTTCTTCCGAGAAAAAGGCCATGGAGTCACTGCTTTATTAAAAAACCTAACGGGAGTAGAGAAAAGTTTTAATGAGCTTATAGCTACTCTGACAGTTGAGTAGTAAATACTAAGCATTACTTCATAGGAATGAATAAGTATAACACCCTCACAGGCTGTTTCTATAATATATAGACTGTTAAGTGCTTGAGAAATAATTTGTTTGTTTTTGCAGCTCATAGTTTAACGTAATGAAGCACTATTGAGTTGAATAACTAGACAAGAAACTCCTTAGTTATGGGGAATTATATTCTGAATTAATGAATTGCAAATTGTAAGCCAATCCAACTCCCATAAATATTATGAGGAAAGAAGTAGCAGTCATACCTACACAAATTTTCAAGGCGAAATTATTCTGTGACGAGAAAAAGATTTAAAGCATAATTAAGGTTCCTAAAATATAAGTACTTAAGAAGAAACTTACCATATGTTTAAAATTACCCGAGACTGCATTTATGATCTGTGATAAGTATATATTTTCTGGAATGCCAAAAACCTCTTTAAAGGTTTTCTGTTTTATTTTTATGGCATTATTGTGCAGTTCACCTCTCACAATTCATAATGCACTTTAAAAATTCAAAATAAAAATAAAGATTTTTAACCTGTGCCTGATAGTTGTTTCACTTTACATGGAAACACTAACTTAAAATGACAGATTTAATAATCTGTATTCTAGGACCATTTTGTTAACACAGCTCTATGATACAAGCACCAAGTTTTATTCAAGTTTGATTGTTAATTTATTTAGCAAATGGTGATCTTGAGAATGGTCTTCAATTTCTGTATATATGAGATCATTAAGAAAAATCTAATCTTAATGAATTTTTTTTACAAATTGGTTAAAGAGACCTACTCCCCCCCACCCCAAAAAAAACCAAAAACACCAAAAAAAAGCCAGGCACAGCACAATAAATAAGGGAAGAGCACTGAATCTGGAGTCAGAAGCCATGAAATCCAACCTGGCTGCATCTCAGAGTAATTATATAACCCTCAGCAAGTTATGAACATCTATGATTCTGCCTCTTCATCTTTCAAAGCCAGAAAATAAGATCAAACTTGCCAAGTTCGAAACATGAGGTTAAGTGTGAAAGTAGCTAATTCCAGGAAAAATGTTTTTTAAATCATTTATTGTATTAATAAAAGTATTATGCACAAAAAGGGAAACAGAGTTTTCATAGTCTAATAATCTAAGAAATCTTAGATTAACATGAGTGCGAGACAGAGAGAGGTAGGTGGGGGAAAGTGGTTTCTCAAAGAATTTGGTAAAGAGGGAATAGATCTGCCTATAACCTCAAATGACCTCCCTGCCCCTTTTTAAATGAAGCATCTGGAGAACACTCATGGGGAAATATAATTTCAAACACAAGGAAGCTTTGGTGGTTTTACAGTTGAGGTGTTAAAATGAGCAGTATAGAAGATTCAATGGGGCAAGGCTGCTACAAAATTGATGGGCTTTTAAATTCTTAAGGGTGACTCTAGCTGAATGTTTTCTATTTGCTTCCTAAAAGTTTATTTAGTATAGGATCAGAGTAGTCATAGTTTCCTGAAACTATTTCTCACATGTGCAGGGTTAAAACCAAAGTGCCAAAGGAATGACGTTTTCATCAAAGATTGCCTCTTCATTTTGAATATGTGTAAGTCTTGAAAATACTTTATCTTCAGGAGTCTCACTGTTCCTGACTGTTCTAGTTTCACCAATACACTGGGGTCTTGTGGAAGAAGCTCCCTGAGAGATTATTCTTTATACCTAAAATGCATTTTTCTCATTTGTAAAAGGAAAAAAACAAAGAGACCCATTATCTCTTCTATGTTGAAAGATCTCTACTCAGTCCTACAGTCACGTCCTCTCTCCAAGCACACCTGAGTCTCTCGTAGCACTTAAATTTGCCCCCACATCTCTAATCCCAATTAGCCATTCAAGTCTAAATTGTGATTTCCAGAAGATTTATATGAACAGTGCAGCATTTATATTGCACAAAGGCCATTGAATCTTTCTCCTAGATATTGATTAACTTCTTAGATGAGATCCTTGTCACAGTGTCAGATGATAAAATAGAATAAGCTATGGTACCCACCAAATGCCTGACCAGAACCACCTATGAATATGTTTTCTAAAGTAAACAGGCCATTTCAAAAAATTGGTTGTAGACTTCTGTAAACTTTTTGCATAGAACAAAATGGAAGGTAACTGCAAATAAAATAAATTGAATTTACAAAGCTTCAGCTATGTTGTGAATATTTAATCTGATTTTGATGTTCCTGTAATGGAGACTGTAAAATGTACTATTAACATAAAAGCATGCCTAACTTCTGAAGTATTATTTCTATGGAAAGTTGATTCTCCTTCTTGGACTTTAAGAGCTACCTTCAATTGATCATTTGTTCTGAAGATACTGAGTACCTACTATAGTCAGGCACTGGACTGAGAAAAAGGATGGACATAAAAATTAGACAATGACCCCATGAATCTGTCTTGCTTTCCATAATAGTAAAGCAGTAAATATAAGCGCAGCATACAGATACTAACCAGTAACCTTCTCCCCCACCCCCACAAAAAATATATATAAGTACTTTAAAATCACATGACCCTAAATAAAATGCTAACATTTAAAATTATAGTGAAAAGTAGCATATTATAAAGAGCACAGTCAAAACATAATTTTTAAAACTTACAAAATCAAAATCAGAACACACAGGGATTGTCACCATTTCACTTTCCACAAGCTATATTGGTAGAAAGTGTTTAATCCTCTCTTTTAATATTAGTATTAATTACTAAGTGTTGCCTATGAATATATGGCAACTGGAACCTAAGACCTTTGTTTTCTTTTATGAAGCAAAATTAAAACAGAGAACCTAGGCTAAATACCAGCTTTTATTTAAAATGTCAAGGTATGATTTCACAATGCAGGGCTTCCTTTTTGTTCAAATTGTGAGTGGGAGACCTTTCATGGTTATAATTTGGATGGTAAAGTAAATTTAGTATACCTAAAAACAACACAAACAGCATTTTCTTTTCTGCCTCGATGCTGAATGTTAAACTCATTAAAAGAACAAGGAGCATTTCATGGGTTACTGATAACAGTACCTCTGTCATGGACAGGAGGCCAGATTGGAGCTATAAATGAGACCATTGTGTGCATTACCAAATGCACAAAGATATTCATCCTCAAAAGTGATCCGCCTCCTGCCAAAGACAGGTAGACATAATGAATACACAAAAGCAACCTTTTCTTATTTTTTCCAGGAACCAAACACACACACAAAAAGTTATTAGGACATTAATCATCAGCTGAGAACAACATTCCACTGGGGGGGGTGGGGGGAACAGTGAAATCAACATAAATATGTGTACCATTTATATACCTGCAAAGTTCAACATGTATTACAATGCAGTTAAAAGCTAATATTTCTCAAGCTAACCTTTCAATTTGTTTTTTATTTCCCTGAGAGCAGTGACAAATTGCAAACAGCTGAATTCAGATTCTCACCTATGAATCCTGAATCACTAAATTCAATTAAAAGTATTAGATAGTCTTTTAAAGATTGGTCATTTTAACCCCTTAATCCCAAAGATGGGCAACAGAGGCCTGCAAAACCTAGTTAAGAGTAGTTCTGGAAAAGAGTTCAGGCCCCCGGCTCCAAGGTCACTGTGGTGTCTTTTACACTGTGCTTTCTGTCTCTCCACTCAAGGAGATCCTAAGATGGGTCACTTTCCATAGTTTGTCATTGTCTAAAAATGTAGATCTCCTGCCAGAATATCTTCTTTATGCTGAATACTTCGGTTATGCCTGTTACAGTATTTTATTTATTCTTTAGAAACTTTTAGGCTCATAAACATGCCCATTAGTTTTACAAATTACCACATTACTCATAAATGAGTTGTCCTAATATAGTACATAACTTATTGTTGCATTTTATTGGACCATTTATAATAAAATTATGGTAAGTGTTAAATAACCCTTAAGGAAGAAACATATTCATCATTTTAGCAGAGTCATAAGTGTTACATTTCCTTCTAAGGTGTTTGTAAGGAATTTATATTCAGAATAATATGTTCTTTTTCTGAGAGGACTCCTAGGTTTTTATGGGGAGCCATTCCTCCTGTCTAGTTTCCTATAAAACATAAGCCACTTATAGTGTTCTAATTTTCATAGTCTAAAGAAAAAAGATTTGTGCCTTCCAAATCACATGCGATATATTTTATTTGTTCTTTAAGTTAGCAATTAAAGTTCAGTGCCGAAGCCTGAAATCACCTCTTCCCCTTGTCACCCACTCCTAACATAAGCATTGACACTAACACATGTGACCTTCAAAATAACAACTGACTCCTATAGAAATTTAACAGTGCTTTTCTGAAAAATAAGAAAAGTGAAGATACAGACCTAAGCTTTCTTTTAGATTCATTGAAATAGTGCCTGTCCTGCTAAAACCAAAGGTGTCCTAGTCGTGGGACACCCACAAATTTTATTGTTTTTATCCTTAGCATTCACAGATATAGAAAGTTTTTAGGGGTCACTAAAAGCCATATTACAGATGAGCCTCATCTAATGAGAGCTAAAATGAAAAAAAAAAAGAGTTAAAGCACACTGAATTAATTATATCTGAGATTTGACTTACACATTAGATGATTAAATATGTGCATTTGAAAGAATCCCTGAAGGTAGTGTAGTTTCTTTAAATAATTGTCCAGGGCCTTTTGGCTGAAGTGACTTTCCCCATGAAGCTTGCTTCTGTTATCCTAATTTTTCAGTGTCTTAATTTTGTGCTTGCTTCATGCCCTAACTTCAGTTTAGTTCAGTAAGCATTTTTGGAGAACAAAACATGCAGACAGCAGTGCCAGGGCTTACAGGGGAATGGAACGTTGAAAAGTAGGCCCCACCTACCACCTAGGGATTGTCTCTCTACTCTAGGAGACAATTTCACATGGCTAATGCATCAGTCATTATGCCAGTAACTCCAGTCCAAACACAGATTTCTGTCATTTCATTTTGTTACAATAGAAATGTATCGAATCAGATGCTGAATAGTAAAAATAGATAGAAGTAGAAAAAAAGAAGCCCTGGCTTGCAGAACAGCGGGAAAACCAAGCAGCTGACCTCTAATAGAGGGTGGTGAGCACCCAGGTAGGTACCCTGGGCCTGGGATGCTACAGAAGCTCCCAGAGGAAGCCTGGGGCCTCCAGGAAGAGGTGATGTCCAAGCTGAGTCCTGGAAAATTATAAGTTAGCCAGACAATTTCAGATGTTAAGCAGTTTCCAAGCCAAAGACCAGCACTTCTTAACCCTACCGTTATTCCTAGCCTTTGAATGTGGTGGCAAAATTAAATTTCAAAAATTATTTTTTTTTCTTTAAAAAATATTTCATTCAGGTTTATAGTTTTCTCTTTTACATTTTTTATTTTATTTTAGTAGCCTACTGTACCTTATAGCCTAAAACTTTAAGAAATAAAGTAAGTAAAAGGATCAGAAGAAAGTGTATTACAAACCCTTGATGAGAACCAATTGAGAGGTATTTATGTAATACAAGCTGTAGTACCATAGAAACTGACAGATCCTCTGTGTTCATTACCATGTTATGAGACTACAATTCATGTTTAGTTTTAATTTGAATTAGTAAATGTAAATTCTGTCGCAACACACTAAAGTCATTTATATTTGGCACTAGAGACTTGAAAAAACCAAAACTACACATGGAATGTTTAAAATGTGTCTAGAATTGGAGGATGCCAGGATAGCTTAACAAGTAGAGCCTTTGTCTTATACCTGTGAGGTCCCTGGATCAAACCCCAGCCTCAGCCTCAGCCCCAGCCCCAGCCGATGCAAACCCACATGATGTACTGTGGTGCAATTGGTAACCACCAGGATGGCAGCGACATTTCTCGCCTCCCATACAAGAGGCCCATAGGTTAGTTCTGTCCTGTGTGGCCCCACGTCTACCTGTGTGGAATGAAACTATGTCACAACTAATGTACAACAACGGAGACTGCTCTGGGCCCTTCCCCTTTCTCTCTCTCTCTCACTTTCCATCAAACAATAAAATAAATCTTTAAAAAATAAAGTAAAATATGCCTAGAATTGAAACCAAGAGTAAACTTTCACTAAAAATTACAATATTTATTAAAATAACAAATAAAAATATTATAGTAGATTCTCTGTTAACCGGAACTCAAGCAACCAGCACCCTCAAGCAACTTGCAAAAAAAAAAAAAATACTGCTACAGTTATTTAGCATGAGTGCTGGTTAATAGAGAGTCTATTTACATTTATCCGGCATCTACCCATTTCCATGGGTACCAGTTAACTGAGAGTCCACTGTATTAAAAATAATAAATATGGAAGAAACTTCTACTTATCTCCTAGTTACTATGGGCTAACAGCTCTTCTAAGCATTCACAAGTAGTGGCTCATTTAATTTTCACAAAAGGGGAAGCCAGGATGACTCAGTGGGTTAGGTGCTCACTTTGTAGCCCCAGGGACCGAGGATCAAATCCCGGCCCCGGCCTGAGTGGACCCATATGCTGAACTGGGGAGTGCCCCCCGTTCAATTCTCACCAGGGCGAGACCCCAGCCCAGTTCCTGTCCTGTGCAGCCCCACGCCCACCTGTGGAATGAAACTATGTGGAAAAACCAATGATGTGCCACTATGGAGACTGTTCTGGGCCTTCCCCTTTGTCTCTGTATCTCTCTCTCTCTCTCTCTCTCTCTCTCTGTCAAAAACAATTTAAAAAAAATAAATCTTAATTTTCACAAAAAAGGCTAGGAAATGTCATGTTCCTGTTTGCAGATGAAGAAACTGAAATTCAGAGAGAGTAATAAGAATCAGTTGGCAGAGCTGGGATTGAAATTTAGATCTAATGGCACTGCTTTCAATGATTATGTTCAGAAACGTGACTCTTCTACGTAGATGGCTGTTGTCCAGCTCACTGCAAAACTCCAGAGGTGAGGGTGGTGTTGGAAGAACTCCAAATTGGCATAGTAACTTTGAGGCGACCAGGAGCAAGCCTTGTTTCTCTGAATTTCACATTAATATACCACAGCATTTTCATATCTGTCCATGTCACCTTTGGATGTTGTGAAGAGAAAAGGTAAATAACAAACCCACTAACATTTTAAAAAACTTTTATATGATGTAAATAAAAAGATTTAAGCATATTTGCTTAGTATGTGAAAAAATAAAGCAGAGATCATGTTAACGAACCATAGGTCATGTGCCAACACTTCAGAAAGTCAAAAACTCAAAATGTCTGAGTTTGGAGTAAAAAAAAGGTTATTTATCTAGAAGGTACCAACTAAAAAGATGGGAGACCTAATGGTGCCTCAAATCTGTCTTGCTCACTGGACTATATTAAGGGTTTCTAAGGGACTCTGAGGGACAGATATGTAGGAGTGGTGGAAGGGCAAGTTTTAATTGTAGGACCTTGACCTTGGCCATTTATTGTAAAGAGGCATCAACACTGGATCTTCCTGGACAATGGACCCTTGGCTTCTGAAATGGTTCCAGTGTTCAAGTTCTTATTATATCCTGGTCCTTTGGTTCTGTGAGAGGTGGAATTGGGCTAGACTTTAGTTCCATGTGCAGCTGAAGGTCACAGTTCTCACCTCTGTATATGCTTCAACTTCATGACCCATGCCCATGGTCCCCTGGTCTGCTGTCCCTGACAAACAACTTAGCACCTTGTCAAACAAGATGGGGCCATTTTGGCCTAGCTCTGCAATTACAATAAGTATTGTATTCATATTCATATAATCATGTTGAACTGAGGGAAGAATCCAAATTTTTCAGCAATGATCTATCTATTCACTATCATTCAATGACTTCAATGACCATTAAAGAGTTATTAAAACCGAATGGAGAGATACTAAAATCATTCAGTGAATGAAGGGGAAACACCAAAAATTCTCTTCCTAGTATGTTATTCATTTTGGTATAGGCTTTAAATAGCAGGTGGAGAATTTTTATTAGAAACTATATTTTATTCTCCACCTCCCTCCTTTGTTGGTGTTACCACTGAAGAAAGCTTATATTATTTTCCCAAATATAACTTTGTATCCTCTGACAATCTTCTTGAAATCTTATTGAATACCCTAGTGACTATACTATATTTTCCAGTTAAATGTTCTAGAAAGCACTGTCATTGTTGTCATGCTGTTGTTGTTTATGGTCACCCCTGGTGGGATGTAGAATTTGTCCTAACACACTGCAAAGATAGAATGGAAGGAATGCACACACACATTTGACTTTTGAAGATCTTAAAAGAACATTCAGAACCTTTGAATTTTTTTTCTTGGCCTTGTTATAATGGTTAAAGAAAAATCCAAAAGTACAGATTAAGATCTTAAAATGATATATGGAAATAGGTGGCATGATTTGTGGGGCATTTTATTTTAGTAGAGAAATTAGATGGCTTATCAACATACACATACACACATTTTATTTTAATAAGGAAATCGGATAACTTATCAGCATACATATGCATGCATCTTTTTCTCATTACAAAAATAGTTTATGCTCTGGTAAATATTTT
Source organism: Craseonycteris thonglongyai (assembly GCA_004027555.1). Lineage (NCBI taxonomy): Eukaryota > Metazoa > Chordata > Mammalia > Chiroptera > Craseonycteridae > Craseonycteris > Craseonycteris thonglongyai. The sequence continues at coordinate 17,566 of PVKE010012140.1, forward strand.
GGAAAATATAGAAAAATACAAATAAGAAAAATTTAATCATGATCGTATAACCCACCTAAAGCCACTGTTAATACTTTAGAATATTTTCCTTTTTTAAATAGGTAATTATATGTTAGTAAATAAACCAACTTATATTTATATGAGGAAGAGGACTTATTGTTAAATATAGCTAAATGGATTAAAAAATAAAACAGTAAAATGGACCCCTTTGAGACATTTAAACAACTCATTACCTTGCTCACCTTCCTGTACTTTATAGAATATTATATATAAATATATATTTCTATCATGCATTTATTATGTTATGCTATCCAACATTATATAATATTATTTTCTATTGCATGGATCTTTGTGACTAGACATCAATTTATAACTTGAACAATATTATAATACCTTCGTGCCAGGGACCATGTCCTGTTGTTCATCGTTATATTTTCCACATTACCTCCACGGGATATGTAATATGAGGTCCATAAATTCTCGTTGAATTAAATTGTCTTCTCGACAACATCACCAGACAGCAAATAATCCTTATTACACTTTTGATCAGTGCAACACATTTCAAATAATGAACAAAAAATGTGCCTAACAGCGCTGTCAGTAGCAAAAAATTCAAAATTATTACAAGGAAGAAATGAGCGTTAGACTTCCGTATTTTGCAATAAAAAAGAACATACATTTGAAATGATTTCTTTTTCTAAATGATATAATAAATGAAAGAATGTACTGCCATTTAAAATCCAGATCACAGCTCTACCGAGATGATTCAGTTTGCTTCTCCACCTCTCCCCGTTCTGATCACACCCAAGTCTGAGCCTGCCTATGTTAATAAGTGCCTCTATCCCTTAAGTTAACATGATTGAGCTTTAAATATTCACCTAACATGCTTAAATTAAAGGCTTTATTCAAATGGCTATAAAAGCTTTTATTTCTAACTTCTTTTTGTTTGTTTGTCTACCTCCTATTCTTCTAAGAGACTGTCCTAATCTTGAAGTTTTCTCGCATATATTGCAAGTAGTATCAATGTTTGGCTCTAACCACTGATACCACTTGCAGTAGTGTTTCTCTTATATTCTTTTTGCTTATGCAACAAAGGAACATTGTTGTTATCGGCTGATAACTTTTAAAATATAAAAATGTAGAAGCAACAAAATAGAATCAAGTAGAATGTCTAGTACGTATGTTCAATGTGAGAGATTGTTTATTTTTCTCTTTATACTAGTGTTTTTTAGGGAATTTTACCATATTACTGTTCATGGGACATTTTATTATCAGCAAAGAGAGAAATGGAGCTATCTCAGGAGAATTTTTCATGGCTTTTAATTCAGCTTATACTAAGGTTTTGACAGGCAATGTTTCTGTTTAAGCAGTGCTATCTTTGCTAAGAATGTGACTGGCTAATCTAGATATTTAATATGATAATCAAACCTCAGATTAAGTTTCTTGTCACTCTTTAGAATCATGACATATGTCTCAGGCATCTTCTCAGATACCCTGAGTATTAACTTTTAATTCTGAAATCAGAAAATGCAGGAAGATACTTTTTGTGTGCTTTCCGCTGAAGCCCTAAACAACGAGCACACAGCTGTAGCAGTCAAAGGCAGCCTAAGGGCTCTTGATCTTGACATGACCGATTGTCACATCCGATTTTAACATGTCAGATTTATAGGTGCATATTTTGTTCCAACTGAAACAAAGTTGTTAAAAGTTTAATTTTGTCCTGATGGGGGAAGAAGAAATTTACTGAAGAAAATATGATTGCATTATCACTAAAAATGTACGTACATACACTCTCTTTTAGTAGATCTATTGCTTTTTATACAAATACATTTAAAAAAAAATTGAGAATCACCCAGCTGAAAGAAGGAAACAGCAGTGTCTGTTTCCCCACCAACAAACAAGCAGCTGTAACCAGGCAGGCAGCATCTGTAATAGCATAGTTGAAAGGAGGCCTTATTGTTTTAATAATAGAGTGGGAACAGTAGTTATTTTGTTTTCTAATCTATGACCCCTAAATATGTGCAATCAGGATTTACTTCCATGAGTGATGTAAGTCGGCTGTTTGCCATCCGTGCAACTCAGCCTCTGCCTCTACATTACCTCTGAGTCTCCTTCAACACTCACACACAAACAAGAAAGAGAGCGTCCTTACATCCATTTTCTAAAACAGATAGATCACTGTGTGTGTGTGTGTGTGTGTGTGTGCATGCGCGCGTGCATGCATGTGTGTGTGTGAGAGAGAGAGTCATATCTCTCTGCAAACACTAGGTTACTAAAGAATATACTTTTCAATTTTCAAAGAATTTTCTGAAACATCTGCTCCCAGCATGCAACCAAAAATATGTGCATTATTTTTTTATTCTTAAATGTATTTAACTTAGTATAATTTGAAGTGATCTTTGAGGGTATAAAGATAATACCTAACAGAAGCTAGTATTCTCACCCCATGAAATAAAGCTGAAAATTTTTAACACTTCTCAAAATAGGGAACAGCGTATAAGCATTATAATACCTGCTTTTTAAGAAACAGTTTATACATTTAAACTTATATAATATAAAATCCCAAGGAACAAGCCTAAGACAAACTGAGGGAACAGAAATATTTGTATTACTAAAGTTAATGGCAATTCTGGAGGTCCTATAGTTCATGGAACCAAAGCATAGTTTGAAATACTGGCCAGAGGGTAAGTTTCTTGGAGGTTCTAGATTTTTTGTTTGTTTTTGTTTACTGCCTAAAATAATTCCTAGCATGTACTAAACACTCAAAAAATAGTTATTAAAGAACTGGATGGGTGGATAAGTGGGTGGATGGATGGATGGATTGATGGATGGATGAATAGATGGATCGATGAATGGACAAATGGACAAGTGGATAAAATACATTAGACTTGCTTCTTGGCCACTTTCTTTGCACCCTTTCTATATAAGACACCTTCTGCATAGTAGATGCTCACTACTTAGTTACTATCACTACTTATTTATATTCATATGAAGTTTTAAAATTTTTGAAGCTGGTCAATTTAGAAGCAGATGATATCCTCAGGAAAATAAGCCAATGATAAATCATCCACATCTTATCTTAAATAGAAATATGAGCATTCATATAACCCAGCTATTTCTATTTGTTTGGGAATTGAAAATCACAGAGATTAATTGATTTATCTCAAATCTCTTTCATATGGTTGCATAAAAAGTATAAGCTTTATATATGTGAGGAGTTATAGCCAAATTATGCTACACTAGGTAACTCGTTAACTAAGCAAGCCCTTACGACCTGTTTCCATAAGTTTGTGGACTTTTCCAAGTACAGTATAGGGAAATCTAAAGAAGACTGGGCCCTGTTCTCTAGGAGGTAATCAATTAAAGGAGGAACACTTATAAATAAGGCAGCATATAATTCTAAATACGGGAACACGTGCTATGGCTGATGTGTGAACAAAGGTCTGAATGTACACAGAGAATGAAGCAACTCACCCAATCCAGAGGTTTGGGAAAAAGAAGTAAGTATTAAGCTGCAACTTGACAGCTGATAGAAGAATCAAGTGGATTTTCAATGTCTGCAATTAAAGAAGCCAGAGAAGCCAAGATTATTAGTTAGAGGCAAGTTAAATAATTAGAAAAGCATCAGAAAAATTTATTTAAATGAGCAACTGGCCGATGACATTCATTTAAAACTACGTAAACATATGCAAGGGTGCCATCTCTGCTAGTTCAGCTTTGTAGGAGCTCACAGTGTGACTCACAATCATTTCACAATTTGTCTTCATCAGTCCTATGAGGTCTGTGAAGGTTGAGTCTGCACATTATCCGCCTTAGTATCCCAGACACTCAGCAGAGCACCTGGCACATTGTAGACAAGCAATAAATGTTTTCTTGAATTGACTTACACTCACCAACCGCATATGAACAACAGAAAATAAAAGATAAAAACAAGCTGTGTGATTTTCTCTAGACACAGTTGCAATTTAGTATCACAGCCTCACCAATCAAACATTTATCTCCAGTCCTTGAGAGGATAATTTTCTTTCAACAATTATTATTAATACCTTTTACCAACTTGAGACCATAGCAAAATTCGACTTATGAAAAAATGCCTGTCTTTTTTCATCCTTGGAGTAATCATACCTTTCATAACACTATCTTTTCGAGTTTCCAGATGACAGTGTTTTTCGAATCTCAGGTTGCAAAAGCTGAACCATTTTATCAATAATGTGCAAGATAGAGACATGTCCAAGGTTACTCAAGCAGGGTCATAAATCAACTCCTCAACGATGTGTCTCCTAAGATTAAAAAAGAGAGGTCATATAACATTCTGTAGAGGGAACGTCTCATACCAGTTGTCATACATTAAAAATGACACAAAATGCAATTGCATAGAAATATAGTAGTTATGTTATCGACCAGGTCAAAAAGCATTTAGGTAATTTGGGTGTAAACTGAGTTTTGATCATTATTTTAACATTATAATTTTGCAAAATGCCTTTATGTTGTCATTGCCAAATTAAGATATAGGTTGTATATATTTTCACTAATAATATAGAAAAGCAATAAAATACTACACATGAGCAATAATGTTTTTCATTTGTCCTTGATGTCTGCTTTAAACATTTATTTTATTTCAATTAAAGGCAAGTTATTACCTTAGGTTTCCTAAAAGTCAGTGTATGCTTTGAAAGTGCATATTGGTAAATCTGGATAATACTAAATTTAGAATAGCCAGATGACCCTGACTAAAATAAAATAAACTAGAAAATTAAAATGATTATAAAGACAATTTACAAGTGAAAAATAATTTTTTCCTATTTTATTCTTAAAGTTTTCACTGTCCCTGCTCCTGATTCTGGCTTCTCCAACTCAATTCTCCTTATTTTCTTGATCCTTTTTCACATAGAAAGACAATACAACTCTTTTGCTACCGCCTCTGTTAGGCACGAGTACTCCCAATACCCTGCCTATGCATTTCAGCTCAGCAGCATCATTAAAAGATGTTTGACTCTATGGCCCAGTTCAAGCCCCAGGACTACCGGTCACTGACTGAGTGAGCCTGGACAAGTGATTTCACTGCTTAAATCTCAATCTTACCATAAGGGAAGTAAGAGTTGTAGGACAGGATTAAGTGAGAGGAAACTTACACTGTGCTTATTAAACTTCCCACAAAAGTAAGATTTTATTCTCGTGGTTAGACAATAATGCCTGTATATCTAGTTTGGTATAAACAGTGTGGCTCACTTAACTGACACTGACATGAGAATCATATAAGCTTCGCTGAGCCCCAGCTCTGTGACTCTGGGTAAGCCATTTATTTTAGGACTACCTGTTTGCCTCATAGGTAAACTGAGAGTTATTAATCCCCCTTTAGTTGAGATACCCTCAAAGGTCCCTTCTAGCTCCAAATTCTTTGTTCTGAGTTAATTTCATGCTCTACATATTTACACATTACAATCTGGTGGATCACTGAAATTGTATCCATTTGTCATGAAAATATCATGAGCTATAAGCTAAAAAAATCTCAACCCATGAAACCTGGTCATGTGGTCAGAGCCAAAGAGAATCCAATTTGATATAAATTCATTTTACTCAAGTGCTACGTGGCAGGAATTTCGCTGAGTAGGCTATTTGAATGGAGCACCTTGAGACCAATGTCACAGAAAATACTCTTGCAAATAATTAATGGTGTGTGTATGGATATTGCCAGCCACCCTGCTGGAGCCCAATAACCTCTCAAAGAGAATTAGTGGTCCTCACCAGGTACCCAACCACTCTAATACATACTTTTTTCAATGATCATTATCCTGAAATAAATTCAAATTAAATTTTATGAACCAGGATTGAAATTATGTGCCTTCAGTATCTAACCTTCTAATAGCAGTTATTTCTACTGAAGTATTAAAGCAATTTACTTGAGTCTTCTTGGAAATACTGCCTTCATATTTCAAATATGGTAAGGAGGCTGTCAGCTCATATTACCATGGATGGACGATATTTGCTTATTAAATGATTTTTACCAGGAAAAAACCATTATAGGAAACATCTTGTTTACAAGGGTGTCCTGGGGCTAGCAAATAGAAAGCAACATGTTATATTGAATTATAGAAATAAAATAAGCTGATTCAGCTAATAGATTCAATAGAAATATGAGACATTATTTTGCAAGTCAAAGACAAGTGCAATTTAATTTAACTGACAAGTTTTTACTATAGGATGTAAACATTAGGTAAAAATATTCACTTGAAACTAGAGTGGCCATTGAGTGTTGTTTCAACACTATAGTTTAGGCCTCCACACTCAATGATTCTTTAAAAACTATTTTGTTTGCCTCACCCACATAGAGAAAAAAAATGACACAGAGCACTAAGTATGCTTGATACAGTGGGAAGAATAGAGGAGCAATTAAGAGAACAGACATTGAATGAGAGAATTCTGGGGTCACCCCCTGAATCTGTGAACATTGGGTAGAGGTTAAACCTCTTGGAGTCTCAATGACTTCATCTGTAAAATTAAGACAATAATATAGCGGGGGTTATTGCACAGTCAAATGTGATAACCTATAAGTAAAACTTAGCGGGATACCTAATTCAGAAATTATTAAGTAAGTGAAAATTGCACTACTTCTACCACTAATCAGGCTCAGCTTAGAGATCCTAGGAGGGTAAACCAACAAAATGTATTTCCTCTCTCATGGTCTGTTTTATACATGTCTGATCTCTCACAATAGATTGTCATTTTTTGATGGCAGCAGACATGGCATCTTAATTATCCTTGCCATCTTTGTGGGCTATCCCTACTGCATAGTGTAGAACTCAAAAGATGTGGATACATGAATGGAAGGAAACAAATGAATGAACAAGGGGAACCTCAAAGTCCCCCAAGAGAGCCCAATGGAGATAGTTTCTGTGAAGCCAGCATCTGAGAATGTCATGACAAATGTCCTGCTAATCCTGCAAAAAGCTGCAAGAGAAGTTATTGCTGGAAATAGAAAAAGTACTAATGGAAAAAAGACAGAACTTGGGCCCAAGGCATCCTCTCCATAGACTATATTACCATGTACCCCCAATGTGCTACTGGGGAATACCTTAGTAAGGCAGTATAAAATCCTGTGGTTCAGAACTTGAATAGCATTGAACATTCATTCAAAAGAACTTAGAGTGGGAGTCAGAATGTGACAAGCAACCTAACACACTTGGACTTGTGATGTTGCTGCTAAGGTGCTCAAACATGTGTCTAAGCCAATTCCTATTCAGAATCCTAGAGACAAATATTCAGTTAGAATCTAAAACAATCTTAGCTCCTTTGACACATCGGAGAAGGAATAACCAGAAAGGTTAGTATGTCAGTTGTCCAACCTGCAGAAGTGGTCGCTTCCTCCCAATATAATTTGTACATTGACTGTGGCATGTGCTACGTCTTCTGAGAATATCCCGTGGGTGTTTTCTGTCCACACTAAACTGAAATCTCCTAGACTGCAGATCTTTCTAAATGTCATATCACCCAGCATGCTGCCCCAAAATCACTCAAAAAAAGAGGGATAGTTTAGAGTAACAGAAAACACGAGGAGTTTGAAGTCCCAGACATCTAATCATAACTTCCTCCCCAGTAGCTTCATCTTCACCCCAGAGAGCAATGCCTCCACATAGTTCAAGTGCTAAAAGGCAGGACCATCATTCAAGTGTCTTCCTCTTTAATTCCACAAAGCCAGTCACTCACCTCCTCTCTATCATGTTCTCTCAGTAGCTCTGGAATTGGTCCACTTCATTCCATAGGCCATTGGCCTATTTCACACCACTATCCTTTCTTGCTTCCTGACTGGCCTCTTGGCCCCTCGCCCACTCTCCAATTTACAGTCAGCACCATAATTTGCTACCTCAACTCTGATCATCTCACTCTCTAGTTCTCTGTGACATCCAAATGTTTTTGTATGTTTTACAAGTTTTTTCTTGTTCTGCTCCTGCACCTCTTTCCAGATTTATTTTTCACCTCACCCTCTCACTCCACCCCCTCAGGCATACTGAGATATTCTTAGTTCTTCGAATGTAACACAATTTTTCTATTTGTCAACTTTTATCCTCTCCACCTGGAACTTTTTTTTTTCTCTCTCTCTCTCTTTGATCTCTGTTCTCTCTTTCTCCTTCTTTTTCTTCCTGGGTCAAGGAAGCATTCTTTGACATTCCCACTCATAATGCTGGAATAGCTGCTGCTTTTAGTACCACAGCCATTGTGGATCACTATAAAGCAGGGATTTTGTTTTCCTAGGTAAAGAAGAAATATCTAAGTTGAAACACAACAAATGAGTAGCATCCAATAAAGCAGATAGAAAAAAATGACTAGGCACATGCAAAAAAAAAAAAATTGTTAGGTGAATGAATGGATGAACAATGGAATGAATGGATAAATGAAAACAATTTTTTTTTAATCATCTCTAAAACATGTCGCTGAAACCCATGTTTTGTTGGTCGCTGCTCATTCTATAGTCATATGGTAAATATCCCAGTATAATTTTCCACCCTATCGTGTTTCCTCTTGAAGAAGCTCAGAGCATTTTAAAATATATTATGATAACTTATTTTATAACACAAGGAAACCAAAACCACCTGGCCTTATAAACGGAGTGGTATCAAGTCAAGAAATGAAATAGAGGTAGGGTTGGAATCAGAGCTTACTGAATGGTCTAACACTGAATCTTACAGCTACAAAATCTGTACCTCAGGTGCTGAAAGAATTGGATGAGCTGTTCTCTGCAAAAACCATATTTTTATCATAACTAGAAAAGATCTGTTCTAAACTAAACAATAAAGAAAATGTTAAGACCTTTATATCTGTTTTCCTTGACACCTTACTAAAACTATCCTATTACATTTTACTAAACTTCTGGTTTCTCTCATAACTGAGCAGATGCTATGGAAGCTGATGGTGAAGGGCCCTGGTAAACCAGAATGCGTTTGCCACACAGTAAATATAAATAGTTGTTGGGCTTGACAGTGTTTTCTTTTAGCTTTAAAAAACCAAAATGAAAAAGAAGGGATCACTAAACTCTGCAGTTCATGGAGACTGCAGATTACTAGGATGAGTTAAGAGCCCTGTGGTGGCAAAGAGACATCTTTATTGCAGCCAGTGTTGCACATATAGACAAACAGACTAGAGTATCTATTCCCGTGACATTTTCAGAGCCTTCATTTAAAAGGGCATTCACTAGAGAACCCAAGTCACAAAATAATGGCTGTAGAGTTATATAATGGCATATGCATTCTGGATATGCACACAAAGAAGAAAAACATCTATTATCTCTAGTGCAGCATAAGTGACAGAGTTCAGTGAAATAAAAATATTATAGGATCAATTGTATGATGTAATTCATTTGCAGTAGATATCCCTCTTTCTTTCTTTTTATCTTTATTTCTTTATCCTTTCATTAACCCTCTTTTTTGTCTTCTTTCAGTAGAGGAAGAAGGGCACTGAACAGAAGGATCTCCAGGGGCTTGTTTTGAATTCACAAATTGTAGTGACCCAGGGCTCACATGAACCTTAATAATGCATGCATTGGCATTCCATAGCAGACAGAGAGCTGGCAGAGTTGATGAGTTTCAGGAGCATTCCAGACACCCGCTGGGCTTTAGGCAGAATTACAATGTCAATCAAGTTTATTCTCTTCCCAGCCTCCTTTTCTTTACCCATTCATCGATTAGCATTAGTTGAATGTCTAAAGTCCCTGACTTACTAGAGAAGACTAGAAACTGGAGTGGGTTTGAGCCCAGTCCAGTCAATCATTACTTGGGCGATCTGGGCAACTTATTGCTGCTTCTCAGTCTCCCAACCTATAAACAGAAAGTCCTTCATTTATTCATTCATCAAACAAATGGTTTTGAAGTCTTAGTACATGACAGATATGGTGCTCGAGCTGGATTTTTAATGATTAAAAAAATATGACTTCTACTCCAGTGGTAAATAAGTAAGGTAAACACATAAAATAGGATGAGCATTGCCAAGATGAAGTTAAAAGAGAAAAAAATATATGAAGCATAAAATGCATTGCTTGCTTCATAGTTGGCACTTAAGAAATACTGCTACATCCTCAGTCCTGCTTTTTCCCCCAAATGATCCTATTCCCCTATGAAAATTAAAGCTCCCATCCCTTCAATGCCATAATTCTCATTAAGGTATCAATATGACTACCTAATTAAACAACAGAACTTCACCCTTAGGAGAATGTATGCTCCCCAACAAAACTTGCTTATTTTAAAACTGGAACTGTTCAACTAGAATGAAAGTCAGATCAAGGCAACCAATAATTACTAAGCATCTACTATGCTTTAAGTCTTATGAAAAATGCGATGCTCATCTTCAGGAATCCTGAAATCTATGAGTTGTTATTTTCACAACATATCGACATTCTGACATATCAACGTATGTATGCCACATAGGTATCTCTCTTCAATTGCTCTATACCTTTTCCATGGCTTTCATTGATGCTATCATTAATTCTCACATACATAACAGTGCCTTTCTCTCTTTCTCAGCCTTGCCTCCTCCTAAAACTTTAAAGAGCCTAAAGCCAATGGTCAAGCTTTACCAGATGCAAATCTTCAGGCCCAAAGAATTTCATTCAGTGCAGACTGTGGGGAGAATTTGCCTTCAACAATTATACTCCAGAGTTATCAGTATAGGTCCAACCTGGAAAACTGATCTAAACCATTCTCTGCTGAAAAAGGGTGACAGATCATGCCATCTCTGTGCCTTAAACTGTTAGTTAACTCCCCTTTACTTTTAGGATAAAGTCCAGAGTTC